>JAQGCA010002891.1:0-12909 GCA_034698945.1 Protaphorura quadriocellata | reverse complement strand
GGCCGGTCGCCTTAAATAACAATTTCTCTAGATTCTCTATTTATGCAAAATTTTATTTTGCACGGGTTCGCTAGTTCAGGATAATATTTCCCAACAAGTAACAGCGAACCACACTTTCCTAAAACAAAGAACGACTAACTTTATTCTCCATTTTTTAGAAATATGTTATTTCCACTATTTTAAAAAAAAATGAACTCACCTAGTGCAGTCTTTGAACAATTTTTACTGCATTGTAAAATATTTGGATTGCCTCAGACTGGCTCATTTTTTCTCCTTAGTTACCTAATAGTGACGATTGGTCAGTTGTGTGTATTTGAAATGTCGTGAGGGAATGTATCAATCGAGGTTCAAGGACTAGGCAGAGTCTCGTTTGTCTTTTCCCAGTTGATATGATTTTTCCGTCAAGCGCAATAACAACAACGTCCTATAAAGTCATGTGAATTTTAAATTAAAAAAGTCAAAAATATCTACCTGAATTGAGATGGAATTTTACCTTAAAGAGTCCATGATGCTGAACGACTCCATCTTTTCCACTCAACAAGTAGGAAATATTCCGATTCCCTTCCGTATGAAGTAAAACTTTTCCCTGTTGGTCGTCAATTGTTTCCTTTTCTGAACCGTCTTTTAATGTTCATATCTAGAGATTCATAAATATTGGGATAAGTTTGAAACAGACAAGTCAAATCATATGCCATAATTATTATACGCACCATAATAACTTTTATTAATAACAATGACATTGCGCCCATTGCTCAAAATTCGAGTCTGGAATTAATCTGATCTTGTTCTTGTAATCTGAATTTGAATTTTAAATCCTTTACCTCTATTGTATAGAATTTGTCCGTCCCTTTTTTCCGAGCAAAGCAACGGAATACCGTAAAATACCGATTAGAAACCCATCTCGAATACAAACCCAGTCTCGACGGTATTTAAAGAAATAGAAGCCCATCTCGAACATAAACCCAGTTCTCTATGGCCTAACCAGATTTTCTATGGCTCACTAACCGTTCCACCAACGCGGTTTTTTCAGTTTCAGATTTGAATCCCGTAATTTTACTTTTAGAGACTCATCTCGAATACAGAGGGTTATTCAGGATATTCCGGACAGTTTTAATACTTACGTTAAAAATTCAATTTGCGCCGATGAATTTTTTTTGTTTGCTCAATATGTCCGCCGTGGTTCTTTCTGACTAGTCGTAAGCGCCATTTCCATGAATTGTACACTTTTTCGATCTCTTCTTGGGTTACAGCCGACCATTCCTTCTGAAGCAGTTTCCAAACACCTGCTAAAGTTGACGCACGTCTCAGATGAAGCTTCTGTTTTAATAGACCAAATCCAAAAAAGTCCATGGGACTGGTGTCAGGGCTTTTCACAGGTATCTCACTCTTAGGAATAATTGTTATCCCGAGTCTAGACTTCAAATCGGCGGCATACAGTGCGGTTTTCCGAGACGTGTGCGAGGAAGCCGCATCGTGGTGCACAAAAACTTTGTCGGTAGCTCCCGGATATTTTTTTGCGACTTCATCCTCAAGTAAGGGCTTCAACACTTTTTCGATATAGTATTCTGCGTTAATTTTAACATTTCCTGGAACTTTGATCAGAGGAATGACCCCACGACCTGTCATAGCACCGATCACCATGAACTTCTCACAAAACTTTTCACATTTTTGACAGCAATATTCGGGATCGGATTTCCCAGGCTTACGGTAATAAATTTGTCTCGTTCCTTTGCAGTCCTGCACATAGAACCATGCCTCATTTAGGGTCACAACAAACTCTGACCTATGACCTGCCAACCGGGTCTCATACAGTTTTCTGCTGTTTGTGAGCCGATTTGCGATTTGTGGGATGTGAGGGTTTCAGAGCGTGAACGAGTGCCTTTTTCGTTTTCGTACGCAAATCTTTGTGGATGACCCTCCACACAGTAGTCTGACTGACCCCAAGGTCACGGGCTATTTGATTTTGACTCGGAACATTTTCTTTATCGGTAATTTTGTCAATCTTGTGAATTACCGATTTTGTCCTTATTTTGGGAGGATGACATTTTTGGGGAGAAGGAAGGCCGGCCAACTTATGATTCCGACGGTTTCCGATGCAGTTGATTATGTCATCCACACAAGTTTTGGAAATACGGATTTCCGACTCCTCCAACTTTTTTATGATGGTTCTTAGGGAGTGACTTTCTCACTAGCACTTCCACTTCTGGTCCTAATTTCTTTCTCATTTCTGACGCAGAAATTTTGAAAAATTAGTAGTTGTTACAAACTCATAGAGGTAGTATAGAACTAGAGGTCTGCTAACCAGAATTTTGTATTTTGGACATGTGGTCTGACTTTGGGGAAGTGGCGGGAAAATGAAGGGAAAGCAGTGACCCAGCTGACTTATTTGAAATTCTACTGAGTCTTACAAGGGAGCTATTTCGGCTGCACTCAGCGAAATGAGCAGTGACCCCTCTGCTTTGGACTCTTTTCAAAAAACTTCTTTACTTTTTTGTTGAGCTACACTTGTTATTGAAAAATATTACTCGGGCTACACCAGTTTTATCACCAAATCAATTCTTCTAAACGTCTGTAGCTAATTCGGCGACATGCAGCTAAAATAGTTCCCTCGTAAGACTTTGGAGAATTTCAAAAATCCATCAGATTCCGCGCGGTTTCACCAAAGTGGAGTAAGATCATAGAGAAAAAATGGGAACACAGACTGCATGGATACCAGATCTCTAGTTCTATACTACCTCCATGTACAAACTCTAGTGTCAACGACCCCTCCAAATTTCAAATTTTTTCGCTGCAAACCGCGCGAACTGGAGCATGAAATAGACTGTCCGGAATATCCTGAATAACCCCTGTACAAACTTTGTCCCGAATGCAAACTCGGTCCGAAGGATGCAAGTCTAAATAGTAACCCGGGTTTGTATTCGGTATTTTACGGTATGCACTGTACGGGAGAATTGCCCAGTCTTGGACCTAGGAGAAACGGTTCTGCCCTCTTAACGTGTTTTGAAACGTCCAGCGCTCATTCGTTACCTGATAGGGTCATCAAAATTCTAAATGAGGACAAGTCAACTAGTCAACCAATTTTTTATTTCAGCAACAAAGTGAAAACTCAATCTGTTTCAATTCAACTATGACGAATTTACCGGTAATTGGGAAAAACTGTCTGAGCTAAATTCACTCATTCAGATTGGGACTTTGAACTTGGTCTCAATCTTCGGACTTTGAACTCTTAACTGATAGAATGCAGCAAATTAATTTTAATAAAATGTTGAGATGATTTTTTTAAACAATTATTTTTGAATGCTAATTACCAGCCAGAAGCTCTGAAAACTGAAATTCTGTTTTCACCTAAGAATATCGAATTTCCAAATATTTTTTTTAAATGCTCCTGTAGACTCTGAGGTTTTCACACACAGGCTGACCAGGGTATTTCCAATTTCTGTACTGCTTTTACTCGTAATTAATATAAATTAAGACTTACCGTCTTCTGAGTTCACTTTATAACACATTATAAATCGTATTTATCCACAAAAAATACTGAATAAAATGCGTCACTTTTAGTGTGCGTGTTAAAGAAAACAGCTGACAATTTATACGGGTGTATTGTGACTTGTGGACTTTTGGCTTATAAAATCAGCACGAACTAGGAACACATTTTGAAAATTGAACAATTTAAAAAAATCTAAAACTGAACTGGTAAAATATCAGAGGTGAAAATATATACATAATATCCGAGTAATTTAAATGAGATAGCATTTATCAAATGGATATGAAACTATCCTTAAGATTCAAAATTGAGGACTACCTACATTATTATCTTGAGTCAGACAGTTACACTCTCAAAATCTGATTTTGCAAGTTTCTGCCAACCCATATGGAGAGTTTGTAAATAGGGTGTCCCGGAGAAAGCGCACCATTGTTTCATCATATTTTTGCGTAGTTACAAGAATTGGTAATTTTAATAATTTAAGTGATCAACGTAATTCATCAAAATAAAAATCATTGGGAGAGTGGAACTCATCTAAAAAAAACTAATATCCGGGTTAAGTTCATAAAATGAGTTTGTGTTTGACGTTAATAAAATGAATTATTCGAATTTTTCAATAATTTCAACCTAATGGTAACATAAATTCTTGTAACTACGGCAAAATATAATTAAACAATGGTGCGCTTTCTCTGGGACACCCTGCATGTCTTACGTGCACTAATCAAATGTCATGTTACGAATAAAATAAAATATTCAATGTGCTCAACCCACTCCACGATTTATGCAATCGATATTTACAATATTTATTTAGTGACAAATATTTTGTATGCTGTCAAACAAAGAAATCATTCTAAATTGGTGACATATGAATGTCAAAGTGTCTGTCCTTCTGAAGAGGATGACATTGAAAATCGCAATTTTGTATTGAATGTCACAGTCCAACTTTTTTTGCACTTTCTTTATAGACTTGAAACATTCTCTATTCAAATCCACAGTAGCTTGGGGCAGAGATATTATTTTTATATTTTATAAACTATTGAAATTTGCTAGAGGGTCAAGTTTTTTAATTTCTCGTCAATAATTTTGAAATCAAGTGTTCTCAACCTCGGACAATGACGATTTTATTTTTAATATCCTTCCTAGTTATTTTTATTTCTCCTCACTCATTATCAGAGTCAATTGTTTCAGATCCGCTTAAACGTGTAGAACCAAGAACAATTTTAAAATTCCTTACACATTTCGCTTTCGACGGTGGAATTCTCTTCACAGACTGGGAGGAGTCTGCAATTTTAAAATTGCACAAATGTTTGTTTTTTCAATTAGTTGAAAATTTGGCTACTTATATTTAGGTTAATTTTTCTGAATTTTGTTTGGTATTCATTTCCAGATTACACAATTTTCTATTTGTCTAGTTTTGAAATCTCCTCAGTTCGTATGTCCCATATAAATTTGAGCTCTCTCTTTGTGGACTCGACGTTACTCATATTTCTCCCCGAAAACAAATCAGCAATCTTCAATATAATCCAAGAAGTAAGTCATTTCTATTCGTCCAAAATAATTTGACAACACTTTCTTATTAGATACGCACATACTTTCCAAACAAACAAAACTCAGTTTCGAATCGAATCACTATCTGCGTTACTTAAATTTTGCAAAGTTCTGTTTCTTAGGAGTATGTGCTTACCCTATATGGAAATTGTTAAATTTTGATACATTTCGCAATTAATTAATGTGAATGAGCAAATAGATATCCAATTTGGAGGGAAATATTACGATTACCAGAAAACCGTTTTACTTTTTGGTGTGGCCATTTCTCGTCGAGGAGCCTGAGGCTACATTCTCCTTCATTTGCTCAACATTGAGTGAACCAAAGAACCAGAAAATGCTGGCACATTTTCCAATCAACAGCAATTTCTTCCTTGTTTTGTTCCAACAAAATCCGTTGCCTTTTGATCCCTTACTTTTGGAAGTGTATACCATGAAAGGGTCAATCAGATGCAATGTTTTGGAAACAAACACTTTTTTCAATGTTATCAACAAACTTAAACGACGACAAGACTTTGGACTCACTCCGATTGTTGGAGCCGCGAAAGTGGTAAAATGTGAATTACCTACCGTACGTAACCGATTAGAAACCTACTATAGTCTTAAATAAATGGTATCCGGGTTTCTATTTCGTCATTTACGGTGCCTCTTCCATGTGGAATTATAATTACTGTCGCTTGCAAACAAACGTAATCCCTCGATCTCATTCTTCACCGATTAGGGAAATTGATTCCGGCCACTTTTCCGAAAATCCCGGGAAAATTATTTTTTACTCAAACACGTGCACCACTCGAAATAAGACAAAAAAATGGGTTTGCAGGAATATAATAATTTCCGGGAAGTTTTCCGGAACAGTGACCGGAAAACAAACCCCTAATCCCCGTGCATATGTAAGCAGTGTGGGGTGAGTAGGTGGTTTGTATAGGGATTAGGGAATTTTCCGGTCGCTGTTCCGGTAAAATTCCTAGAAATTTATTTTTCTCTTCCAAATACAACTTTTTGTCCTTATTACGTTTGTCTTGTTTTGTGCACGTGTTTGAGTAAATAATAATTTTCCTGGGATTTTCGGGAAAAGTGACCGCAATCGATTAATCCATTTTCCTAATCGGTGAAGAATGAGACAGAGGGGTCATGTCTGTTTATAAGCAACAGTATAACTTTTTTTTATCGTCTCAGACTGGTCAGACTGAATTTGAAGTTGAATGGAAAGAAGTGAACGGTTCCATTTGTTGTGCTCGTGGGTTTGGAATAGAAACTTTTCAAGATTTACAGGGCATGCTCAATTTCAGGTAAATTGTACCTAATCAGGTATTTAATGACCTAAGTTACCCGTAGTAGTATAAATGAAAACCAGTAGTAAATGATTTCCTGAAAGCACCCATAGTCATTTTTCTTTATTTCTACTCAGTGGAAGCTACAAATCTGGTGGATCTGTTCACCATCACCCGACGGACGGATCAATGAAAAGTGTGGCCATTATTGACCTCATGACCAGTGGCTCCGCTGACCTGGTAATCACACAAACTAGAATGACCCCTCGTCTCCAACAAACAACAACCATTCTGCGGTATCTCCAACCTTCACACCACGACATGTAAATATTTCGCCACCATTTTCATTTCTCATAAAATCAAAATCGGTTTTATAATTTTATGCGGAATAAATTTCAGAGTAATGGCGCATTTTGTTCAGCCATCTGCGAGCCCGCCGGAATATATTTACTCCAGGCCATTTAATATGGAATTGTGGTTCTCACTTGTGAGTACTTTGGCGTTGTTAGGACTAGGTGTCATCGCAATCTCTGCACTGAAAACCACACCGTCACCTGGCTTTGATTTTGCCGCCAGGGAAGATGGACTAATTTGGGCGTGGTCACTGATTTGTAACCAGGGCTGGTACAATTCTCCACATTCCCTTATAATGCGCATTATGGTCATTTCCGGTTTGTGGATCATCCTCATGTTGTATTCTCTGTACTCAGCTGTCATTATTACCTCACTGACTTTGGACATTTTTCCCGTCCGAACAATGGCTGAATTACTGGGCACCCCAATGGATATTTATGCAGAGATATCTGGCAGCATCAATAGGAATGTTTTGGCGGTAGTGTGCCCCATATTCTAAGCTAGCCCTTATCGACGGGCCATCCACAAATTACGAAATTCAAATTGCAAAAACGTCACCTTCGCGTACGCTAGTTAAGGAAAATGTATTCTGAAATTATTTTGGCTTGGCCAGAATCAACAGAAGATAAATTTTTATTTTGAAAATTTTACATTTTCTAATATTATTTTGTATCTATGAAGTTTCAGAGGAAGAATTCAAATCTTTCAAAGAAAAGTTGAGTCTGGCCTGGCCAAGCTAAATAGAAAATAAATTAAGAATACGTTTTTCTTAGCAAGCTTATATGAAAGTGGCGATATTTGAGAATTGAGACATTAATTTCGTAATTTGTGGATGGCCCGTCGATAGAAAAGTCGATGAAGTATTGAGTCAGAAACTTCAGATAAGAGGCACATTAATTTAAAAACGGAAATGGAACCGAAAATAAACGCCAATGTTATTTCTAGTAGAACTTGAGGAACAATTCCGTTCAGAAACAACGGTTCAAAAACACGAACGTGACGAATGCTCTACACAGGATTCTGAATGAGTCCAGTGCGTTTCTTGAGTCATCACGGTATTTCAATCTTCTGGCGAAATACATGAATCTGAGTAACAAGGAGTTGTGCAGTCTATCATCAGTTCCAGTCACAAACTCCTTCTATCGAATAAGTCCAACTGCAATGATGGTCGCTCCGAATTCTCCATTCACTGAATTCTTCAATTACAAGTGATTCAGTTTTCAATAGCCGTTCAAACGATAATTTTATTTTCAATTTTCAAACTGTAATTCTTGGCTTACTTTCCAGATTAATTCAGCAGAAGGAGCGAGGATTCAATTATCGCTATGATGCAAAGTTTTCAATGGATTCCAGCATCACATGCTTACCAGCATTTAAATACTACAGAGAAGACCTGACTCTCCAACATGTCCGTTCACCACACTTGATTTTATTTGCGGGAATAATTACTTCACTAATTCTTCTTGCTACCGAGAAACTGTCTAAAAGAACGTGGCGGCGGATTTCAAGCACCCCTCAAATTTCCGGTTTCCCAAATTTGCCTTAACTACAGACTGCATAGGAAATCGCCCACTTGGACTGAGAATGAAATAATATTGAAATGAAGAAATTTATTTCAATAGAAATAAATAAAAATTATATGATTATAAAAGAGTTTAGGTATAAGGTGTACAAATAAACCGCTAATAGCGGATGAAATTTAGATAAGTTAGTTATGTTTGTTTATTTTGTGTGAGTGATAAAGAACTATAAGAACAACAAACGATTCGAATGAGTCAATTTTGATGAAATGGATGACTTGGGTAATAAGTGTTGACAGTTCTGTTTGAAGGTTGTTCAAATTAGGAGAAATCTTTGGAAATTTGTTTAAACCTTCACAGATTTCACAAGTCCCAATCGAAAAATGTCAGTTTCGAGCACACGGTAATACACATCAAGAAGAAGCATATTTTGCATAAAATTCATATGAATGTAATTGGTTCCTTGGATGATCACTATAATATTTCCAGATTTCAAGCTCTCCTTTCAAAAATTTGTGTCAAAATTTGAAATTCGGGGACTTTTGAAATGGGGATGCTTTTCAGGTTTGACCAATTCGGATATTTATTCAGTTTCAAGTTCTTTAGCGGTACTCTCATTTTTCGGATCACGCAATCAAATGTGCAATCAAATTTGCAAAGCAGTCGGACCTCAAAAACAATTTTTGTTATTTGGGCACTATAGTTTCAAATGCAAGTGGCAAGATTTCGGGATCATTTACTCTCACGCTAAATGTGTGGACAAGTTTCTAACCATTATTTACTCAATATTTTATACGATTTGCCAAATTTCGAGCCGATAGTTGTTGGTTTGTGATCACAATTTTTTTGCTTTTTACAATGCATCAATATAGTTGTTCTCTTAAAGGAGGAAGAACTTAGTCGAATGTTATTCTCAAGTGATGTTCTCGCCAAATATCAGAAATATATGATCAACATATTCAATTCTTGACATTATACAGTTCCAACATGTACCAGGAAACCAGAGGGCAAGTTGGAACATTGTTTCTTGAACATAAGTAGTATTTAATTAACATTTCTTTTCACTTGTTATTCTTTATTCATTTATGTGGGAATTCTAAAACTAGGGCGCTTAACGCCACCATACCCAATCCATATCCACGTACGCAACTGTCACGACCGCGCCGCCCGCCTCTTTCTCTCCTGTCAATTCAATTCTACTCAACACTTGCAACTTACGGTCTGGACTCTGAAGTCAAGGGAGAACCATTTTATGTAAAGTCAATTTCTCGTAAATTCCTAGTTAACTGTAAATTCGGTCTAAATCCATTTCGTGGAGTTTACGGTCTTTTTATTAACTAGCGAGTTCCACCGCCCTCATTAGGACAATCATTAATCAGTGGTAACTAGAAACATTCATTCTACTATTGCCGTATTTTGAATCGACTAACAAGTTTGAATTGAACTTTGCAAACAAGTCGCAACAGGCAAACATTTAGGATTAATACACATTTTTGGATTTAGCAATAAGTGCTTTTTCAACTGCACAAACATTTTGGATTTAACATTGGTCTTGTCAGACCGACTGCAACATTTTTGGATTTAAGAATTCAGTTGTTAACACAAGTTCACACAAAAGTGAAAGTGAATTATTGCTCAGTTAAAGAGCAATCAACAATCTCATTAAACCCTACATCTTGTCGTAATGCCTATAGAGCTGGGCGGTGTAGTGATCATCGCATTCATACAGTGCAGTGCAAGTAAAACATTGAACGCCAGTGAATTTAGTGCATGTCAGACGAATAATCTGAGTCTGACTCTTACTACTTGAATTTAATATTTGAAAGTGCCAGTGAGGAGGAAGAACAATGCCACCAAAGGAGGAAGCAAAAAATCCAGACTCGGAAGAGCTCCAGATTCTAAAGAAATCTAGGACGTATGTTAAGCAGTGCCTGACAGCACTGCAAAACACCATAACCGCATGGGACTGCGAGAGAGTGAGCATCCAAGAATAGAGGGACACTCACACCGAACTTGCCGAATACACGGCAGAGTTCAACAGGCTGGCAAAACAAACGTACGACGCTAGTGAAACTGATGAATTCTGCTGTCGTCATCTACCCAGCCTCGACGACAAAGTGACGAATTCCCGGATTACGACCCAAACAATTTTGGACGCACGGGCTCCTCCACCGGTAGGTCAACCTCCACAAGTAACAGTATCTCCATTCAGGGAGAAAGTTGATCTCCCAACGTTCGACGGGACTTTCTCCAAGTGGACCGCATTCCACGACCTCTTCAATGACAAGGTAACCGGGAATAAAATCACTTCTGGGGCCAGTAAGTTGGCTCTCCTCCACACCAAGTTGTTCGGGGAAGCACCTTCGGTCATTTCTTCATACTCTCCCACCGATGTCAATTTTCCGTCAGCGTGGGACGACCTGTGCAACAGGTACAACAACAAACGGGAGATCGCTGTGTCCCATCTTTCAGAATTCCACTCAATCAAGCCTCAACATGAGGAATCCGGGTCCAGTGTCTGAAAAGTGTTGGACACTCTGAGGACCACAGTCCGCTCCCTCAACCAGCTCGGTGCCCCGAACACCCCAGACCTGCTCTGCATTTTCTTGGCCACCAAGAAGTTAGATGCAGAGACGCAGAAGTGGAGGGCCATTCACGCCAAGTCCGAAGGTCATCAAATCTCAGAAGTCAGAAACATTATGATAGGACTGTGTTTGGTATTAATTCGTTGCCCCTGCGTGCCTCACTGACTCATTGTGCGGTACATAAGGACTACTGAGAAAATCCACTAAAATTTTTAAGTTAAATAGCTAATCGCAATCGCACTACCTGTACCTAAATCACAGAATGTATTTAACTTGGCAAATGGATGTACAAAATCGCATAAACTCAAATTTTCCATATTGTCTTATTTACACTTAATGCAGCGTGGGAAAAGGATAAGCATGGGAAAAGGTATAAAACCAATAAATAAAGAAAGTTGAGACCGAATATGTATTGGAATAACTTGGGCGTAATTCTAATTTTTAATGAAGGGGCCTAAGGCTTGAAGGCTTGTGTGTCAACTCTGCGGAAGCCTTTAAACAGCGGAATACATGGGGAGAAGTTTCTCTTGACTAAACTAGAAATGATTTGAAGAAGCCAGACGCAAACTCAATTGAAGATATATCGAGTCGACCTTGTTTTTGGGCGACTGGTCATGAACATGGGTTACTCGTCTATTGTGCTTATTTTCATTTGACTTTTCAAGATATCCGATTCTTTCCAAGCTAGGGTATACACGTCTACTCTACAATGTACATGATTTTCATTGTAGATCTAACCGAATAACGATGACAACGTACGACACAAGAAACGAGACGTAATGGAATAAACAGTCGTAGTCAATCTTGTACATTCTCCTTGATGTCAAGCATATGGTTCCCATCGAAGCGATTCTATTCCTTTCCAGCTTTGTTCCTTGAAGCTGATTTATCTTCCCAAGACGGAGACCGAGATTTCCTCGAATGTTATTCTTCAATCTTCGGAACTTGACTGGAAGTTCAGCCAATGGAACGAGCAAGTAGAAGAGTCGAAATAATAAAAAAACGGAATTCGGACCGAGGAATATGGTCAGAACCAGAAATCCCCTACTATTAATTGTGGCGAACAACATGAGGAGTACCGTGACAGAGATGGTTGCCATGTGGTAAACAAGAGCATTTGCGAAGGCTTCATTCAGTTGACCTGCGTGACAATCAATCAACCTCAAATGAAACTTCTCGGCTTTGCTCGGAGGAACGTTATATAAAGTGGTAAAACCTGGCGAATGTAATTTTCCGTATGAATAACATACAGAGATGGATATCAGGGAAAGAATAGTTTGCAGATAACACAGTAAAAAAGAAACAAACCCATGTATATTTGAAATGATCTGTACAAAAGAACAGCTTCGCTCCTTGTCTTCCAGAATTCTTCTGAGTTCAGTGCGTCCATGTAGAAGGAGAGGTGTGTTGCGAGTGAGACAAAAATCAAATCCATGGATGCCACACCCCCCATCTCACTATGACAGGGTAGAATTCAGGGATGATAATTAATGCTCGCGTTGGAGCCTCCAGAATTGACACATCGAACCATCCAGTCTCATCGTGAAATGATGTTAACTTCATTGGTGGGAATAAAGAATACGTGAATGCTGGAAATCGCGGGAAAATGAGGAGGAGGGCGAGATATAACCACTCACCAGCCCAACGTGCGAAGCGACAGAAGTTAAGATGGTAGTTCCAAATTTTGACCCAAACCTTTAAACCATCCTTGCAGTCCACCAGTTCTGCCAAAATTTTTACATTGAACATACTAGGTGTCTGAAAAAGTATCTTTGCGACCCTACCTTCATCGTGCGACGTGAACTACACAAGGAAACTCAAGCCTGACCTATTTATAACCGTGTGGTACGGTCGATAGTCGAGCTAGTAATTAACAGTGAGATTAGTAAATGCTACCGGCTAATTGTGCTTCCAGACGAATCCATGACGAAATGAGTGTCGCAATTTGTTCCTCATAGAATACGTGCGTGTACAAGATTCCAACAAACATCCAGGGTGCGATGATAATTATCAATGTGACAATTATCATGATTATCATGATTTTTAATGGTTGATAATTATCATTAATTTTTAAAAAAAAAATTGTGGACAGTTCCGAACTGTATACGCATAAAATATATGAAAATAAATATGCTAATTTGTCGGCTTTC
>JAQGCA010002890.1:0-12910 GCA_034698945.1 Protaphorura quadriocellata | reverse complement strand
CTACAGTGTTCGTAAAAAAAGTAACAGTAATTCTCCATTCAAAACATCCATCCGTATGTTATTCGAGATTTTTTGGAGAAATAAAGCTAGACCCGGCAGAAACTATTTCTAAAATTCCTGAAGCAGCCGGTTGCGCGGTTAGATTGGGTTTCGCGTTTATATGTATTAACGCTAATATTTACTGACCAGACAGGGTGTGGTTGTTGCCACTTTAAATGTTTATGCCTTGCCTTTTCCCTAATGAGATTGGGTTTAATCAAACACACTTTATTTAAAATAAATCGTCAGATAATGAGTTTCGGTGTTTTCTGCAACGTTTTACGGTTTTGATTAAGATGTTGGGACCTGCCGCATTATCACCCTCCTAAATCCAATGTTTAATGCTTACTTGCGTAACTTGTCACATAGAAAAAACTAAGGATTGTTGAAGTTTGCTGGGAAGCCCCATAAACCTGAAGAAATCCTTCGTACTAACTCATTGACAAATAACATAATATCCAGTAGTTTGAGCACAGTCAGTCGTCATGATGAGCTCTGCATAGTAAATTCGAAGAGTGTGACAACAGACGGCAAACGGAGGGACAACACGAACCACTTATAAAAAATAATCCCTCATCATTTCTTAGACTTTGAGTTGTTTAGTGGCACTGTAGTAACCAGTGAATATATGTACATAATATTGGGATTTTTTACTATAGTAGTTATTAGGAATCAGCCAGCATGCGTCCTTGACTACTTGTATAAACTTACCTTCTTTGAAGTCATAATCATTAGTTTCGGGTGTAAGTACAAGAAATCAGCAGCAGGAGTGGTGGAATTGTAGGGATCTTCTCCTAGGTCATGCCTTATGGCTGAATAACCGAATGGTTTTTCAGTGTTCCGGCTTATCGTTTTTGTGATAAAACTTTTTTAGTACTTTTGCATAATTCATTTAGCACAGAACTGTTTTCACCATAACCCTTAATAGTATAAACTTTAATTAAGAGTTTGGAGAACGTATTTGGGCATTTCTGAAATATTAAACGTTTTTCATTGCTGTTATGAAATGTTTGAATTCAAATTTGTACAGAAAGTGACAATTCCATGGTCGCCTATGTAATAATCAGCTACGACCACCTCTGTTCTGAAATCTGTCTTTAATTCTGGCCTTGAAGTCGCCACAATGGAAATATTGGCTTAAAATTCTTTGAAAATCTCAGCTAGAAGTTCTGCCCTGAAGCCCCTCGTACGTCAAGTTATGTATTGAATTCTTTTGACTGCTTTCAGCCAGAAGGTCTTTGCGAATATCCTTCGCCCGGATTAGTCGAATTTATCGCTAAATATGGTAAGTTTACCGTGGACTGGCTATTAGTCCATCTATAGTAACCACTTTCACTCCCGTAAAACATATTTACATACAGCAATATAAACAAAAGTATAATTGGACTGAGACCACAAGTTAAAACGGAATACTCGGTTGCGTCGGTGTTAGAGAAATACGGGGCGAGCGGCGAGTATCTCCTGAAAGTGCAAGTAGTTGTAGTCAAGTACATGGATGAATACTAATCAGATCTCATGTTGTTATTTTTTGTCGTACTTAATTCATTCCGAATGTTCTGGTTTTCATATCAATCACATCAATCAGAGAACCGAAACAGAGGCTGAGGATTAAATCAAGATTCGGACACACACACCGTCAGACTCGCCCTTGACCCACTCCGTTTTTTACGGTTCTCTCCCGTCTCCCGTGCGCAACAAACGGTGACCTTCTGCAGCAGTGTGGCCATGGTCATAGACACCGATAAACCAAGCTTCATATACTATTTATACGTTACATCCTGGTCCTATCCTCGAATTTACATCTGTGCATACATTTATACAATTGTGGGTTACCATTTCTTCCTACGAGCACAAATATCAGTACAACCACTGTACTGTCACACAACTCTATTTGTGCGTCAGTGTGTTATTTACAAAAATCCATTAAAGGGCAGATTCTACGGAAGATTGTTCATAATCATTCATTGTTCATTTCATGCTTCACTCCCTCACATGATTACTACTATCCTACTATGCATTCGTAATGTGACATGGTTTTCAGCGTCTACCGGGTATGGATTATACTCACGAGCAAATCCAGTTAAATTTGTAGATGATACAACACAAGACAAAATTCCGACATTTTCAAGTTAATAAATACTCCTTTAATCGACATTCGGTAATGGCAATAAAAAAAACTATAATATATTGTCTGCCCGAGTGATCGAACCCTCACGAAGGGACAGTGGCTCTCGCCATGTTTGACCAAATCAAAATCCCATCATACAGAACCTTACAAATATTACAATTGCCATGTGTTCTTTAGTAGTTTGAGGATCCGGAAATTAAAGTGATTACATGGTTGTTCAAAGCACATGCGGTCAGTCCATTCAAACAACGGTCAATCATGTTAAACGTGTCATTAAGGGAAGCGTGGATCCGTAGACTAAAGGGATATTTATTATTCCTCAAGACAGTTTTAAACAAATGAGAGTTGTCTAATGTTTAGTGACTAAGTTCTCATGGGTCAATCCAAATGATAAGAATGGACGGGTTGAGGATTGTTGGATTGTAAATACTAAAGAGTGGCTCAGATTTAAGATGAGCTCAAAGGGACTCACCGCACGCGTTTGGCAGCCGCCAACTGCCCTCAGGCTGGACATGGAGCTTCGTCATAAAAAAAAATCTTTGTACGTACAGAAGTTGAGAAGTGAGAGGACCTTCTCTCATTATCACTTCAACAACACTCTCCAAGGGTTCGATCTACTAAACAATGAATGATGGAAGAACTAGAGAGGAAAGGGTACATAAAAAATATTTCAAAACGTAGGCACCCTGCTATAACGTACCCTTAGCACCTCTTCTCAATTTTTACTCGTCCACTCTCACCTATTATTCTACCTTTATTTTTAGTTTCGCTATCTTCGGACTTTGTCCTAATTTATTCACTCTGTGTTCCCAGGGTCTAACAAGGTATATACGGATGAAGGTTCAACTTAGAATGACCTGAAAGTTTCAGAATTTGTATTGACATGGTCAATCCGCGGAATTGTGTCGGAGAACGGTCTGGCTTTCCACTTGACATAAGGAAGGTACTCCTATTGACACAACAATCCTTAGTGGAGAAAGCCATATTCTAAGCAACTGTCAAACATTTTCTACCCGAGGGATCGAGCCCTCAACATAGTGATTAGGAAATGGTTCGATTGCCCGTACCACTATGGTAGAACGAATTATACGCCATAAAACATTTAAATTGTTATAGACTCGGACATTTTCTTTCTGCGCAACTCAGCACATTTGACTGGCACGAGTTCGAATCCTTCTGGCCGCACAATTTGTGTTCCAATATTTTTGGTAATAATAAGGCTTGACATACGTTACATCATTATATTGAAAAAATATTTTTTTAAAGAAATTTTAGTGTAAAAATAAAGTTTGGCCCATTAAAGTATGACAGCGTGGCAAATCCACTCAAAACTGGCGCCCAAAATGTTGTGTTTTCAAGAATAAGAAGTCGGAGTATTTTGTGTTTGGGGCGAAGGGACATGAAAAGACTCAAAGATTTTGAATTGTACGTCCGATAACTGTCCCTTGTAAAGTGTAGCTACCAAACCTCAACCCTTTATCTAAAATCCTCGTTGTATAATCCCTTGAAATGATCTCTACTATATAATTATGAATTAAAACTAGCATCGCACAGATCAAACCGGAGGCATTGGGGAGTATAACGGTCTGGTATTGGAGGAAGCAACCGTACAGATTTATACAATGAGTGTTCCTGTGTTAATTATGACTTAAGAGTTACGATCAAGGAAAGGAAAGGAACGAAAGACAACCCTTTGAAGAGTACAAAAATATTTTTGAAAATTATTAGGTATAAGGTTAGGCTTAATGTGCTGGTGGGTTGTCCCAGTAAATGTATTACGATTAGTCGGTTTTAATTTTTTTTAATGTCACACCTCAACCCCAGTTCTGTGCCCGGATTCTTAACGGTCTCGTCAGTCATCGGGACAAAATCTATTTCATATAATATGTAACATTAAAATCTTTTGTTGGACTTCTTTCTTTCTATTCCACTTACACAGTAGAGAGAACGACATTGTATATTTGGAACGAAGGGGTGGTCGAGCATAGCCGATCGCATTATATTTAATGTTAGATTACATTATATTATGTTATGGGATCTGGTCTTTTTGCCGACACAGCATTCAATATAAAAGAAACTCTGCCCTGCCCTGTCTTAGCAAATGTATGCGTATCTCATTAAGTAATTCATTAGACCCAACCAAGGCAAGGGGTAGGTTGTAATGTAATCCTTTCAATGTTTCTGGGAGAAAAAGTCATTCTACAATTTGTGTACCGCCATAGGATTCATGTTTATGTTCAGGTCATATTCATTCGCTCTAGGTCAATCGTTTGTAGTTTTAAAACAGTAAGAATGAAAATGCACAAGTACTACGACTACAACATACACAGAATACCCCAGATCCACAAGTTTCGTCGCTAATTAAGTCAGGGGCAACGTGAATAAAAAATGTACACAGACTTCATTTACAACTCCAGTTCCATGTCTAATCAACTGAATGTTGGTTCTTATGGTTTGCTTGGGGTCAACAGAAGTGTCTTTGGCAGTGGTTAATGCCGCTTCAAGGAGTTTTCTTCCATGGCCTTCGAATTCCCAAGATCACATCCACCGTTTGGAAGGAACGGTTATGGTTGGTCCATGACCTTTGAGAAAACTCCGGCTTGCGGTTGTTACATTGTTGGTGTGTTTGCTGGACAAATATAGGATTATTCTATTAACATTATCTCTTAATCTGATTAGGCAAGGTAGGACTTGAATGGGGGGTTCAGAATTTTTTCGACACAACCACAGAATCCGGAAGAAAGAAAAGGGCTCTTCGGGACGGGTGGGATTTAATTCAGAAAAAAAAGTTTTTAAACTACTTATCGAGGAGCCAAAGTAATAATCTGACGTAGTGTCTGCTGGGGTTCTTAAGATTAAGTTTATGTCCATTATGTTCTAAACGGATTATGGGATTCTGCGGCCGCGCTTCAAATTTTAAAACACCTATTGTATGAACAATAACTGGTCCGTTCTGAGTTAGTCGTACTAAAATATAAAGGACTCAAACTTAACCCTTTCAAAGTTAAGGAGACCGATTTGCAGTGCTCAAGAATTGAACGTAGTAGAAATACTGAAAATCTACACCAGGTTATCTAAAGTGATTCTACGAGAGAAAAGACTCACAAAATCCGATTTTCAATAAACGGTACAGAAAAATGGCAATTCTCAGGTTAACGTCGTCTTCTGCTCAACAATCACTATCGTGGAATGTTTTTTAATAAGAAAATTTTTACTTAATTATTTAAAAGTTTTATTTAGAAATATAAGAGTATTTCGGCTAGACGAATTTCTTAGAAATAACAAGTTACTTTGAAATACTCGTTAAACCTGTTCTTTTTTGTTTGTTTTTTGAACCTCAATTGTTTGGTCCTCAATTGGAACTCCGAATTTTGTATTTTATGAATTCCTTTCTCCGCCAGCAAAACATTTACATTTACAAAGATTTTCAAATCAATATGTATCTGCCAATTCCGTATGCATTGTATTTTATTAAATGAGAAAAAAAATTAAACGGGAAACCTTTGGCCTGATCGTAAGATATAACGGCGGATGTACATAAATCATAAGCGTTCAGATGAAGTCTGATGAAATGTGACATTTTCAGAGAGAGAAAAGAACGAGAATGGAATAAAAAGTGAAAATTGTATAATACGCTATTCATTTCATGACAGACAGGTTTTCCAGACTCACTTTTTCTCTCTCGTTGTTGTCGGCATCCTTTTTAGTTGGCTTCTCAGGTGTGTAGACGTGTTTTTATTTTCATGTCACTCAATCGAATTAATAATAAAGTTCAGCAAGGTAGCTATGCAAGGAAATTACCAGTGTCAATGTGGGTGCAAAAAGTTGGCAAGTAACGAGTGGCAAGTAGTAGCTGACCATTGATATATTTATGAGCAGTAAGATAAAAAACAAAATTTATAGACCAAATATCGCATATTTATGTTAAGTTAGCAAATTAAGTCAGGGAGCTTCAACGCCAGAAATATTCTCTATTGTAATTGGAAAATCCAAGCGCAAAATAATGCATACGATAGCTGCCTTTAAATTTAAATTTGCAAGCGCAAAAATTATTTATTCATCAACTTCCAGGTGAAAATAAGCATGTGTTTTAAATGGTTGCCGAAGTTGAATTGAGCGACAGGTCACAAGTCATCATGTAACATTAATACTTATGTATGCTGTGAACACCTCAGTCAAGCACCTGTTTTTTTTAAATATTGTTTTTTTAATCTATTATGTTTGTTTTTTAGTGTATTGGCGCGCGGCGCCGGCACAAGTCTCCTGTCTGTATGATATTAGGACTCATCCTCTTCGTCATTGTTATTTATGATGAAAACGGGATGAAAGGTTGGGATAGTGCTAACGTTAATGAATCTACACGGTTCCAAATATATCTATGTTAGAGCGCAACTATGGACGCCATGTATGAGCAAAAAAAATAAATTCAACTCCATCCGCCACGAAAACAATAATAGCAAAACCGTTTTACGTCACTTGCAACGAATTCGGATTTGGGTGAACTTTTTTCATAACTTTGTAATGTGCCAGTTTTGTAAGAGTTATTTCATATAAGTGACTCTTTTAGTAAGAGAACCATGTACATACCTCGTACACATTGGAAACCCCGTATATCGAGAAGGATTCCGGAACACAATACATTCATGATTCATTAGAAATGCAATGGAAAAATTGTTGGGACATCTGCTCCTAGGTCGATTTTCTCTTACCTGTTCAAATAATCACCCTCGGTCCGAAGAAGAACAATTAAGAATTCCTAACACAAATACAAGTCCACAGACTACTGCCGCTAAATTGATTCTGCTTCCGTCTAACCATTCCCGCTAAATATATGCAGTGAAAACCGAACGCGAATATATTTCGCGTGGTTATTTATAGTAATAATGTTACGAAAGCACACGTCTCTCTCATATCATCGCTCTAACAGCATTTTTTTAGAAATTGGTTGGAATTTTTCACAAAGTATGTGGACACCTCACGTTAAATTTTAAGTATATCTTAACAATGAGCGTGACAGAATTTTATGAATGAAATTAGATATACCCGAATAAAGAAATTACTTGTTAAAATAAAACGTTTTGTGCTAAAACGATGAATTAGGATACTTTATTTGCGATTATCTATTTTTACTTCATCTGCGTTGATCTCATATTTGAAACGCAATAATTTGAGATTGATTTACCGAGATAAACTTTCATCTTTTCTTCAAAATTTACCCTGTGAGTTTGAATGGGGTTGCATTTATTTAGAAGAAATTACGGTTCATATTTACTTAAAAAAACAGGGTTATATCAACGCCGCTTGGTTTAAATTACTGTTCCTCCCTCTCTGTTTGTTTAACCTGAACAATTTGAAATTAAAAAACGGCGAAGATTGTTTTGAAATGGGAACAGCTCCGTACAAAGACCACTAACTTTCTTGACCTTTTTATGTCTCGGTTTTTACCTTACTGAACGAACGGTGGAAAAAAACCTCTTAGGTTTAAATTACTCATTTATTTACTTGGGAACCAAACCCGATTTGTCTTTATAGATAGCGGAGCACTAATGCTAACGTAAGTGGTAATTGTAAATGAGTGTTTGGGTCAGTTTGCATTCTTTTTTTTTCTTATTCCCATTGACAGAATAATGGTCCTGGTAAGATCATCTGAAAAAATAGAAAAAGAAAATTCCTTGTGGATGCAGAAGCATAGTAGCTTACCTCATTATCAGTTGGGCATGGGCAGGCAGGTAAGGCACAAGATTTTTAAAAGGTGCACAACCCATATTTTCACCTTGAGGCAATTCTTCAAGCTGAGACTAATAAATAAAGGTATGGTACCTTTCATTAGTTTTTAAAAATGTACATTAAGGTTGTCCCAGTCTATCCATTAGGTAATTAAGCCGGCTTCTAATTTTAAAGATTATGATTCATTACTTTAATGCTTCGCTAAGTGAGATCAATCGGCAAGCTGCAGACAATTTATCGTTTACAAATTTTATTCAATTGCAATTAATCTCCGGTTCTAGGATATTAGTATGAAGTTGATAATGTACAACTAAAATAATTGCTAATTTTGTATTCGTCAAAAATTCTGCATAATTTGTTTGTTCAATTCACACCCTGTCAAACATCCAAACGCCTCCAAGTTGTATCGCCGTAGGGTACTGCCAGGTATATTCGGAGACCAAGCTGGCACTTCTGCCCTTAAGATCAAATCTTCATTTACGATCGATATCTGACGACGTACTTAGAACTCTTCAGCTTAACCTTGTCCAAATTACAATTGTCTGTTTCTGAACTCCAACCCTTAGATCTTCCTGATAATCCTGACAATTTGTCAAACCTCTTGTTCTATCACGAAATCTAAGATTTCAGAAATACGTAGAATCGGAGATGTCTTAAAAGTGTTGGAGAATCTATTACAAAGTCTTGTCCTTACAGAATTTCTTGAAAAAGAAAAATGAAAAATGTTAATTATTTTGAACGCCCGCTATTAGGTCTTAGAAGGAAACAATTTTTAATGCAAAAACAATGTCTTCCGGATTAGTCAGTTCAGATGTCCTTGCTTAGGCACATAAAATTAGTATCCGATTCCTCATCACTGACGATATATTGGAATTTTTGTTGAGGTTTCAGCAAAGTAAGCCTGGAAAATTATTTCTAGCCATCAGCCAAAATTTGATTTTATATGTATAATTTTGTTGAAAACTATGTCTTTTTGGTTTAAGTCAATCTGTTTTATATCTGGGAAGTGATTTCCTTGATGGCTGATATTTTCCAACTGAAATGATACAAAATATAAAAATTGACTATAAATAACTTGAAATCTCACTTTTACTTTTATCCTAATCCAGAGCAAACTTTGTCAACATGGTCAATGGTTGGTCACACGCTCATATGAGACAACACACACGTTCTTGGTTGTTCTCATTGATGACAGAATTGAAAGCTTGTCCAAGTTGTAAGTCTATTGTGAGACCTGAGTTCGAACATTTGTTGTCCATTGTCACCTGATTGTTGAGGTCCATGTTAGATGAATGAGTGTGTGACTGACCCAGTTTTTTTTTCTACTTCTCATGACGACAATAGGAATTCATTATAAAAGTTTTGTCGTCAAGATTGTTGTGGTCCTTGTACATAGTTTGGCTATGACTTACGGCACGACGTGTGGGTGTAAGAAAATGTTGAGGTCTTAAGTTTTTTCAGTGGTCATATATGTAAATTGTAAATGGAGTATCCAGAGTGTGAATGAATGTGAGATGTGTCTGAACAATAACGTCTTCTCCGCCCTCCACTTGACATAAAAGGTGGGCATGCCGACACAAAATTGGGCTAAATTACTCATTTCACTACTAGTATAGGTGGACAGGGAAATTTAATGGAGCAAGCCAAAGTCCCTGTTTACTTTTTCAATCAATGACTAACCTTCAGACACCTTCAAAATATATTTCTCATTATTCAAATCAACTTTCACTTATTTACCTCGAAATAAATAAATATGAACGCACATGCCAATCAACAATTTTTCACCTGCATTCCATGCTCACATGAACAAACAGTAAGGATTGTAGCATTTTTTCAGCTATAGGCCAGGTTTTGAAAATCGGCGAAACCGAAGTCTTAAGAAAATAGTCATAAAACAAGTTCTGTCATTTTATGAAGAAGTATCGATATTTAAAAAATAATTACTATAAAATTATGGAAAAATGTGGACCGGAATTATTTGTATATGCATTTCATTTAAATGTCTACATAATTGAAGGGATCTGCGGGGTCTTGAGCTCTGCTCTGAGTCCTTAGAGAACACACATTAGAATAGCCACGATTTGAGAGAAAACTTAATTTTTGAATTTGAACCAAGAAACCCTTGTCATTTTCTCCGGAAGCTTGGAATGGTGGACTAATCTTAAATATTGAGGGAAGAAATATATGTGAAAATGAGTAATAATTTTGTTAACCTTAGAAAGATCCTTGAGGGTGGCTGATTTCGTTTTCCTTACAACTAGTGCAACTGGAAACCTCTTAAGAAGTGTGTTGAGAACTGACTAAGTCCAGGAAAGACAGTTTAGGAGTTCCAGTCAGTCATTCAAATAAAGAAAACGGAAATGTGTGGATTAATAGTGGGACAGGATAACATGTTGGGCGTTAGGTTTTGGTTAGTTATGGTTTCATACATTATATTATTAGTTGGGTTTGTAATAAATACTAGGAGTGACTTAACTAATGCAACGTGAAGATCAACGGGAGGGATTTGACGCGTAAGAATCAACGGATTGCTTTCTTTTGAAGAGATTATGATGACAAGAGATGACATCCAGGGCATGTCTCCGTACATTCTCATTCATATAATACGAATGTCTGTTCCATGTGGGACCAACCCGGGTTTCAAACATACTTCCAAATACTCCCGGGATCAGGATCGTGAAGAAAGGAAGTTTCAAATCATCGTAAGCCTGTCAACGAAATCACTCTCATTGCGTAAACGGAAACCAAAACCATCCATAGCTCCAGTGTCCAGTTAACACTCTCCGGAAATTTTAAATCAAGGAAAGCAGGGCACACAAGAATTCCAGAACCATATGAATATTCTAAGCATCAGAATTTTGTTCTCAAAAACATGTCATCATTTCCAAGAAAACTCGAGTTAAAGATTTAAACAGGAAGGATACACTTATGCACGATTGACCGCGCTACATTTGTGAATGGGAAAATTCTTGTACAAAATATTCACGGGTGTGCCTCACTGCGAATATGAATTATTGGAATTATATTTCACATATTATCTTCTATCAGACTTGAAACGATTGGCGTTAAAATAATTAATTGGCAGATTAAGTCTAGGCTTAGCAGACTGAAGACGCCGTTAAAAATTATGGTTGAATCGTATTCCTTCATTATATATTCGATTGCATGGAGACGTTTTGAGCAATTAACCTGAATCGTCGACATTTAGCACGAACTGAATTACGCGTACATGATATAACACGACATGGGGGAAACCTCTAAAACTTAAGAATAAGAAGCACATTGGCATTAGGCCTTCAAAGACTGAAGAACAGGTAATTGATAATGACAGGTCATTTGAAAATAAATTATGTAAAGTCTTGGAGGTTCAGTAGCTCCTAGTTCCCTTCTGGTAATCTGAGTCATGCAAACACTTGACTATAAACCTAGGTACTTTATAATCCAAAAAAGAATCCGCGTGCTTGGCCCATCTTATAATTATGCTCAATCATCTAGAGGTTAATACTACGACTACATAGGCAAAACTTACGCCCCGTTTTTTAGAGCAATTAGAACCAGAGAAAAAAAGAAGGTTCAATTGTGAGTTCTTTTCATGGAAACGTGTTACAATATTTCATACTATTCCACCGTACATTGTACGCTCGGCCACGAAACAATGAAACGCCAGCGATAATATTAATTTAATTTCCACGGAGGTATAATATTCAAATTAAAAGCGTTGCTTGATCCAATCACCAGAGTTCAAAGTTTACATGGCGGTTCATAACATTTACCCTGCCAAGCCCGGAATTGCCTGAACAAAGTGCAATATATTTCTTAGAGAAATTCTTCAGTAGAGAGAATGGTTCTATTGATTCCACAATAAATTCATTGCAAAATGTATATGTCAGTTTTTGTTGGCAACCTAATGTAGTGGACTTGGGTAAATTAGTATGAGCAGTCTTGTACGAACTATCGTGCCAGAGCCAAATGCATGTTTGTTAGTTTTTTACTCCAATTTCAGGTTTCCTCACTTAAATTATGATCACATGCTATTCCGTGACAAAAGTTTGTGTTCGTTTTTTTGTGATCAAATTTTTTTCTGTTTGCTCGAAGCCTGAATTGTATAGTCTGTAGCTTCTGTAACAACTTACCAAGAAAAATCAAGACGGGATGACCGCTGGGAGGAGAATAATGTCATAACAAATTAATGTCAGTCGGAGCCAGCCAAACTGGTGAAGCGCAGCGACGGAGTGTTGATTTAATTTTTCATGTAAATTCATTACAAGCATGCCATGATCTTTTTTATAATGATGAAGTGATGACAAGAATCTTCCTAAAGGAGTTCACACCTGGCACTGCGCTGGACAGAGTTCATCTAATTTCAAATGTATGTTTCTGTGAACAGAACATTGATTCAAAAATCTCAAAGAATTTTTACTGAGTATTCCGTAATTTCACGTGTTTGCCTTCTACTCCCCAGCAAGCTCTGTCCAAAAATCAATCGTGAATTGAAATAGCTAAAAATAAAAATAGCGTTACTGAAACATCACCACAACAAAACCAGTGGTTGGGCTGATATTTCTACTTCTTTCGTAATTTTAAAATTCAGTATACCCACGTTTAATTTATTGTTAAGGTGTTTTTTCGTATTCTACATTGTAAATTCGAAATCATCAGTGAGCCTTTTTTTTGTTCGATTTTACAGGAGTTGTTTTGGCGACATTTTCAAATATTACTTGAAAATTTAGAAGGAAAAACGATAAGGAAGATTGAGAGGTCTGGAATTAAATTTCGTGACGATTTCTTGTTGAGAATAACATCAAAATCATGCTGTTTTTTGATGGGATGATTCATTTTTGAGTATTGTCCGAACCACCGAGCTATACGAAAACGTAGACTTTTGATGTAAATTCAGTGCCTTGACTGAATTTCCAGCCGCAGTACGTACATTGGACAATAGAGGGAATGGATTTTCGACTCAAACTCAAACTCATGCACTAAAAGTGAAAGTCAGCTGACTGCGGCGCCCGATTT
>JAQGCA010002889.1:0-12912 GCA_034698945.1 Protaphorura quadriocellata | reverse complement strand
GTCTGCCCAAGACATAAACATAAAATAATGGCCTCACTAACCGTTTTTGACGGGTCAATGACCAAGCATGCATTTTCGTAGCCACCACGTGCGAGAATCGACATTACGAAAATCCAAGAATCGAATCAATATCAATCATAAATCCATCCAGACTTTTCAGAATGTCTTTAATTCGGCGTCGTCGTCCTTGACTTTAAATCCAAAAATGTGCTGAGCACAAAATTTATAGAGAAATCGTATAATGTAATAGCTTTTTCTCAGAAATTGAATTTCCCCGACTACAGGGTAGTTCAAAAATTTCCAACCACTTTCCGTGTCTTAACCTAAATATTTACAAACCACCTTTTAGACTGGTCCTAGGATTTTATAGATGCGAATTTTTGAGCCACCCTATAGAAATGGAATTGCATCGACTACAGGGTGGTTCAGGAATTCAAAACCACTTTTTTTATTCCAAGCTGAAAACATACGAACCACCTTTTAGACAGGTCCTAGGATTTTATAGAAGGACTGATCAATATATAAGTCCCACAAAAACTACTAGGATATATGTCGTCCCGTCACGGTTGCGCGACAATAGAGCGAGCGAAGCGAAGCTTAAAATTTTATAGCGACGAGAGCGCAATAAAAATGATCGAACGGAATGATATGCCGTCGAGTGGAACATAAAAGGTTCGCTTCGCTCACTTCACTTCGCTCCCTCAAGAAGTGAATTTATATATTGATCAACCCCCGCACCTAGTGAAGTCGTGACTATGATTGTGGTCGAGGGATTTTCTATTCGGATTCGAAATGAAACCTCAAGTTGCATAAATTATTCCCTGAGCGGAGTTCCATTATTTTAACCGGATTAATTTGATTCCTTGTGTTCCACACAAAATGAAATATGAGCTCATTTTGAACTTATGAAATGATTCCTAGTGAAAATACGAATGGAAGGAAACTTGGAAACCAACGGTGCGGGACAAAAGAGCCAGACATCTTCGAATTCGGATTTCGATCTCATAAATTATAAATTATTACAAACCAACCATAAGTTTTCGTTTTCGCATTCCCATTCGCATTCGGAATCGAAACCGCACGCACGCACCCTCGACCACCGATAATTAATTATTTCATTTCCTTTCTAGAACAACTCATCAAAGCGACTTAAAAAAAAATCGGCCAATTTTTTAATTCTTAACGCAAGGACGTAATTTTTTGTCGATTCGGATTTATTTCGACAATATACAAATGAAAACGGTTCCTTGTGAAAAGACTGTCGGTTTCGGTCTCACGACTTTACGTTTATCGCTAAAAGTAAGAACGGACTTACCGAGTATCTCCAAAGTATAAATGTGATCCTCTGGCGTTAAAGTACTCAATTGACAAATGTAATCTCCTCCGTCATGAATTCTCACTTTCCTGATCTCCAAATTGAAACCGTCGACTAAATGGATTCGTGGGTCAACCGTGATTTTCATATCAGCTGCCGATAAAACAGCATTTCCTCTTTTCCATACTAGAGTGTATCGTCCTAAAATTCGAAAGCAAAACAAATCCGCAACGATATAAATTTCTACAAAGGACAAAAATTATCTGCATGATTTACGAATATCTGACATAAAGCTGGACTAATATCGGAATATTATATTTTATCCGATTAATGGAAGTCTTACCCAAATTCTCGACGAGACATGGAAGAGTGACCGTGTCACCGATGACAGCACGGAACGTGCCACCTCTTGTCATAAATTTCGGTGCCTCTGTCGTCGTCCCATCTTCCGTCTCTTCACATCGAACTGAAATACAAATAAACCAAAGGATTAAAGATTTTCCTACTACTAGAGGTACCGTCTCTACGGCAAATCAGAAGCAAGTCTTCCATAGTCTAGTTAGTTTCTTTAATTGCGGTCAAGAATTTAGGTTTTTGCTTAAGCTGTTGTCAACATTCGGACCCGTATTTGACTACTATTCAGCAGTGTGGATGTAATTGTATCTGCGCACTTCTGATTCTTAAGAACACTTCGAAAAAACTTTCCAACATTACGTGAAAACAGGAAACTGGAAGTTAATTTATCCAACAAAGTTACTTTCTCTGACTTTCTCCTGGGTGAAACGAAATATACCGTAAAATATCTAATAAGTGTCTAATGGTTAGGTAATGGATTGTTTTTATTGCGGTCTAGGATTTCAGTTTGACCTGTTGTCAATATTCGGACACAGAACAATGGAGTCTGTAATTCTTCAAGCATATCTTAATATGGAGAAAGCACAGAAGGCGACTGATCTGGAGCCCGATATTGAATGTACATGCTCGGTGACGGTGTTGCATTAGAAATTATACGGTACGTAAGTTGCCTGAGGAGTTGGCTAATAATTCTTGAAAAATGCAATTTGTAATGGTCAAACAAATACATAAATTCCGGCAACCAAGCCTGTTTTCCGTCCAACCGAAAAGTCATTTACGTCAAACTCTTCTTATCTTCACTACTAATCTTGATGTTTCACCCTGATAGTGTATAGCTCGCTAATCCAGGAGGCAGGGCACCCGTAAAATATATACTTCGCTGGTTTCCGCTGGTCAACTTCAAATTAATGGACTTTTTCCGTTTCACATTTTACATTTTTCATTTCTGAATTACGTAAAGACTCTTACACTGGATTTTATAAAGAAACAGTCAAGGTTCTGGATATTTTTCAAGATGTAAAATATTTCTATCAATATAAAATACGAAATCATTCAAGGGATCGTGGATAATATAAATGCAAAGTATAAAAATTCATCAAAATCGGGGCAATCTGGTACAAGTTGGACTTCCTTTGATCCTTGGTATTGTGCTATGCCATAATGTATACAGTTAACCATACTTTGCAAAATTTCGTGGAATTTTCCAACGGAATCGAAAATAGTAACACCCTATTAACACAGTGCACACATTCATTGACTTTTTCCATGGAAAAGTGCCACTAGTAGTAGGAAAAATTCCTAAAATCCATGCATGAATAAAATGACACCGTCGATGGAAATTTCTTTGAACATCTGTTGTTTGTTGAACTTGTCACTTGTGACTAATGAACCAAAAATTGCATCGCATGTGTTTGCAAATGCATATACATATGTGAGTAGGACCAGTACGTATTGTCGTCCTTCTGCCCTCATTAAAATCCAGCACTTGATGCTTAATGACACACATAATAGGCTCTTCTGTCCATTTCTGACTCTTCAAATTGCATTCGTGGCTTAGTTCTTGACGTACATTATGAATGTACATAAATGTATAACAAACGACTCACTCGGACTCAAGAATCCACTATTTCAGTACAATTCTGTCTACAGGGTGGTTCATAACTATCAAACCACATGCCAAAAGTAGACAAAAGTTCTGAACAGGTGTCTCCAGTTATGACGTCAGCGGGTCAATGACGTCATGACAATTCTTGTTGTTACAGGGATCAAATTTTGCAAAATTACTCTTCAATTTTTCATATTTGGGCAGTATGAGCTTACCTAATAGCAAAATTGTCAAATTATTTTGGTACCACGGAAGATTATCCTTACAAAATACACATTTTGCCAAAATGACATTCGCCGTTAGGTTTGGTCAACCATCCAGCGTGATTTTGGTAGAGATTTGATTGCTCTCCGTTTGGGGAAGGTACCCGTAGTAGTAGGAAAAACTTCAATTATCAAAAAACACTTTTAAAAGTATTTTTAGTGAAATTGCAATAAGTATGGACCACCGTGTGTGTTCTTTATACATCGCAATAGTATTTTTTCGTCTGCTTTTGCTTGTTAGCGTCAATTAGATTATTTATAAGAGGATTGTACGCTGTAGTAACGTGGGTTGAAATAAATAAAAGCGGATGTGGATGTAATGAGACAATTAGAATGACTTTCGCTCGTGTTCAACTTGTCTTCTTGTCCACTTGACTGGACCATCGCGTCTCTCTCAGGAGGGTCGAGGTGATCTAATGGGGCCACGCGATCGGCGCACCACACTACGACTACGACAACCTATTCCGCCACTCCAATTCCATTTCGGCCCCAAAAATCGACCATTTCGTTCCTATCAAATTGCATCGCTTATTAGTATATTATTCCATCGAATCTGCTCTGTACTTCATATTTAGTGCCACTTATTCCAAAATATCATCTCAAACGGGCCAAATATTCCAATATAGATTTTTTCCCAACTTTTACGTCAAGTATAGCAAAGATTGCATTTTGAATACGGAAAACCTTACCAGATTTGGACCCAAGTCGTTAAAAATATGACAAATCTTGCGCTAAATATTCCATATTTACGAAGTGTGGTTAATTGTATGCAGCATGGCGTAGCATATTACCAAGGATGTCCGACTTGCCCCAATCTTGACCAATTTTAATATTTTGCATTTATCCCATTCACGACCACTAGATTTTGATTGATTTAATTGGATTCCCTTGATTTTTTTCTTGATTTTTTTAAGATTTCGTGGTTTCCATCGAAAAATATAAAAAATTTAACCGTTTCAAAAATATTCCAAACACTTAGGCAAAATGTCGAAAGTTGGTATATACATTTTGGAGTGAATTTGAAGGGGGTTTCTGATGCCGTCAGACGAATTTTGGGCCATAATAATATGAAATGAAGCTCTGAGAAGATATTTGGGACATTTTAATAGAAAAGTCGATACGATCCATATTTCTCTGGCGGAGAGAGTGTCCGAAGACCAATTTGTCGGAACGGGGAAGGCGTTTTCATGGGTTGAATGACTCTGTGTAATGTTGTAAGTCAGAATGAATGTTTTTCGACACTCGCGGACTCCCGAATGGGTTTTTGTTCGACGTCGCCCCAGAAGGGCTCTTAAGGTCCAACTAATTTGTCATGACTAACATACTCTCCGACTCCTCTTCCTTCTTATTTTAAGAAACTTCCTCTCCAAAGACAAGACGCCTTCCACTTCCACGTGGTCCGAGTCATTTAATCTAGACTACACTGCAATGCACTGGTTTCAAAATTGTCTACAAAATTTACAGGGTGGTTCATTAGTGATTTTTAGACATATTGAGGGTAGACAGAGAAGACGGAGATATTATTTCTGGTTATGAATTATGGACCACCCTGTAGAAATATAGAAATATTCTATATTTCTGGAAACGGAGAACCCACGAAATTCTTGTTGAACATTGAAAGTGAGTTCTGTCCATTTGAACACAAAAGAAATGTTGTTCGGATTTTGAGAGACCATGGATGATTAACATTGTTGTGGTCCTGAAATTGATTGTCTTCCTATTTTGGGCACATAAAATGTGTTCATCTCGAGTCCGGGTCTCCGGGTTTCGTTGAAAAATTCCTTGCATTCCAAATTCTTCACTCAACCCTTGCCTTCCTTCCAAAAGTCACTCAAGCACTGACTCTGACTCTGACTCAGTCCCATAATTCGCATTGTTCAATTTGTCAGAAACAAATTTGGTCCATATGGCATGGCATGGCACGGCACGGGTTGGGTTGGGAGCTTAAGTATGTACTAAGGACATGAGTGAGGATTTATTAAATGAAAATTCCAGGATGTTGAAGCAATAATTCAGGCTTCAAGTTTAACCCCTTCCGGGTCAACCCACGTACGTTCGTACGTCTATGTACAACTTCGAAGTTGTAAAACTTCAATAGTGTTACATTCATTCTACTTTTTTACGGTCCACTCGTCCTTAAATAAAGGGTAAAATATCCGCGGATCAAAATTATTTGTACACATTATTAATTTTGGTGGCGAAACTTATGAGACACCCTTTTAATAATGCTGGCCAGTACTTTCCTGTCCCTTTGCCTTTACTAGACTTCTCCAAACACATGGGACACCTTTTAATAATGCTTGTTAGTACTTTCCTGTCTCTTTACTAGACTTCTCCAAACATATGAGACACCCTTTTAATAATGCTCAGTAAATTACGGTCCCATTACTAGACTTTACCAAACTTATGAGACACCCTTTCGAAAATTTCGTATAACTACCATGGTACTTGCTCCTCCCGTTAAGTACAGAGCACATGATCTCCAAAACACGCCCACAAATGTCGAAAGGGTCAAATTGGGATTTTTGCACCAATGTGGGCAAAATTAGCTGACCTTACTCTACGAACGACAAGGTACAGAGCACACGGCCGTTCTAAAGAAAAAGTTTAATAATTGAATATTAATGCGCATAGAACAAAAACTGAAAGATAGATAGTCTAGGTGGGTAAAATGAATGTTCGTAATTATTTAGAGTAGAGGAGAGAGAGAAAATTAAAGAGAAGACTGTTAATGGTTACTATTAATGGACTTCTCTCCAGAGAGCTAAGCTGATCAGAAAATTTCAGGACCAAATGGAGTGAACATCATGTGTTAAACCTATAAATCCTAACAATGTTTACACAAGTGTAATTACACAGAACACACGGACATGTTTATGATACCTTCCACTAATCTAACCAGCTCTCTACGCCGCGCCGTTCCCTCACTCATTCAATTACAGTACCCGTAACCGGTACGGTACGCCAAAAAGAAGTCATGAATGTCCCAGGGAATGGCCAAAATTCAAGTCAAATTTAAATTAACCATGATGGCCGTATACCGCCTTTTTTTAAAAGAAAATTAGTCTCAAAAGCTAATTTTTGGAAAAACAATTAGGGATATTCTTTGAAATTGTTAGTTCAGACGTCAGAATTCAATTATCACACATTCTGATTCAAATTTGGGCTTATTGTCTATTTTTACGAGGATGAAAGCCCCCAACCTTACTTAGCAGGTTCAGAATTCACCTCATTTTGACGAATACATTACCACTATCACCCCACTACACCCTACGTATTTTTAACCATCCTTGGGCGTTCTTGTGGTACCCGACTTTCCTACCCTATTAGCGCACTTTACTGACTAATGAAAGCGAAACCACTTTGTTTGTCAAAAACCTTTCAAAATTCTATTTTCATTAAAATTTCTTATAAAATTAAAAATTGAAATTCCTAATTCTAAAAGAATTTTTTAAAATCTTCTGCAGAAATGGAAATTGTGGACGTACCTTGCTGATAACTGCAACTCCAAAGAATCCAAACGATGACTGTGACGGTTAGCTTTAGAAAATTCTGATTTGCCATTCTGAACTGGAATTTATGTTATTTTTTGTAAATGTAAATGGACTATAAATAATTTATATTTTGTAGTATTTTGTAGTATTTGATGTTCCGTATGTCTTGGTCTTGGTCTTGTGCGGTGGAGTTGATTCTAGAGACTGTTCTCTTGAATGTTATTCCTTAGAATTCTCCCCATAATCTGTCTCAAAAGCATTCCATCCATAAATCACTCTCGAATTTTCACTTCCAAGCACTTGTACACATTTTGGGATTTCCGGGAGGAAAGAGTACAGAACGGAAGCACCGCCCGAAGTCGAAAAGTACCAACAATTGAAGAGAACTTCTACGTCTACGACTACGACTTACGTCCGCACTTTTTTTTTCTTACACAAACTTTTCACTTCAAATCTCACTCGAATCGAAAATAGTAAAAAAAGAGTCGATGGGCAGGATTTCGAGTCTTTTTCAAAATTAATAGTCGAAACGGTTCCAAAATCTCTTAAAAAAACAAAACAAAAATATTGTAAGATTAAAATTTTATTTGGAAAAGTCCAGGGTGGTTCATAACTAATTTTTGTGACATCACGTTGAGTACAAATACGTCAATAAATAAGAGGCCAAACCTAATTAGCGTTATTAAAATAATGAGATATACATTTTGTAAGGAATTTATCACTATAGAATGTATACCTACTAATTATGTCATTACTACTTAAGACTTGGCTTCATATTTGATTAATAGTGACGCCCTCTAATGAGGTTATTGTAAAATTAACACAATCCGCAGCTGGGGTCAGCGATTATGAACCACCCTGTGCAAAATACTGAGTTCTCTAGGTAAAATCACACCTTCTGAACAATTGGCCACTTTTTGTAGTTAAAAATCGGTGATATTCGGTTAAATGCGCCGGTGAATCGTTTAAAATGTCAAACTGTTGATAAATGACTCGCTGGATGACCCGATCTGAGTTTTCGGAGGCATCTGTTTGGGACGACCTGGAAATGAATACTGAAGTGTTCGGAGTGTTTGTGCCGTGCTGTGCTGTGAGAAGACTGACTGGAGTCCAGAGACCTTCCTTGTTAAAGGAAACGAGCTTGGGGAATTCTGGAGAAGAATCTGGTCCCACAGTATGGTACGCTCCCAGTGCCTGTGCAGCATCTGCTTTGTTATCGTGTGCGCAATGAGGAAATTGTTATGCTCCACCAACTTTACTTCTTTTGACGCCACGGCGACTTTGACCTCAAACTAAAACTAAATCCACGCCCGGCCCGGGGTACCAAGGTTAAGAAGTTTTCCAAATATTGGCGTATGTACCCATAATTGTAAAATTTGCACACATTAATTGACATTCGCTTTCATAAATCAACCAAATGAAGTAGGAAAGTCGGGTACCACGAGGATTTTGCCTGATGATGGTTAAAAAGACATTGGGTGTAGTGTGGTGATGGTGTAGTAATGTATTAGTCAAAATTAGGTGAATTCTGAACCAGTTTTTAAGGGTTGGCGCCTTGGCGGATTTTCCCCGCGTAGAAATAGACAATAACCCATGATTTAACTTAGAATGTGTGATACTTGAATTATGGCATGGTCAAATATCCCAGCGCGATAGACTGCTTTCCATTTGTAGTACATTTGTCGTTTTATTACTGCCAAGATTTTCAGTTTTCACTGTTGTCAACGTTTGAACCAGGTTATGTGATACCAAATGTGACCGATTTTAATTTACTTCTTCGCCTTTCAAATCAATTCAAATTTTAAATTGATTTTCAAAATAAATGTTCGTATTTTTCATATTTTCATTCCAGAATTTTCAATTTTTGAATCATTCATCTGAAATTCTTACGAGAAAGTCAATTTTTCATCAGATTGCTCACCCAAAATAGAACGGGGGGTCTTGTGCATTTCACTATTTCCGCGTTTCAAAAATATCCCCTTGATTTTTCAACCCTAATTTCAGTAATTTCCTGGAAATTTTAATTTTATATTCATCACGTTACCCCGATTTAGGTTTCCTCGGACACCTTACCCTGCCTGAGCTGGTCGCGCGATTTATGAATCAACAAACTCAAATCAAAATCCGAAATTTTGATTTTTTTTGCCACTGCCGGACTCAATTCCCCGAAAATTACCTTGGTAACCAACGCCGAGTGACCCAAAAGGTCAAACAATTCGAGGTCCTTGCCAAACCTGGCTCAGAAATTTAGTTCAATTTTGACGACCGTCCGAGCTAGACGTGTTTTGAGTTCGCTCCTCAACATTTTCCTACATTCCTCAAATTTTTTCTACACCGTCCAAATTTTCTGTCTTTTTCATCTCGCACTTTTTTCAACTTTTCAACATGAGTGACAAGGTAAGTAATACAAAATACAAATACTGTGACCTGTGACCTGTGACCAGTGACGTGACCTTTGACTGATTTTGTTTAATATTTAGAAGGAGGGTTGCGGCGGAAGCAATGATGAGTTGAAGGAGCATTTGAAGAATTGTTGTGCTTATGGACAACGCCCAGCTGCCATCACAAAGTGTGCCCCAGGGACGAGTGCTTCGAATGACAACCCATGTCTTGGAGGCTCCGCCCCACCGGACAATTGCCCAAATTGTACACCACCCTGCCCACCGGTCTGGAAACCCACTTGTGATGTCCCGCCCACTACGCCCTTCTGTTGCCCGGAGAGTCCACCACCACAGGACCCATGCCCACCTCCACCCAAAGAGGTCAGTCTAAATTAAAAAAAATAATTCTGTATGAAAATTATGAAATTTTTGAAAAAATTCTAAAATTCTGTTTTGATTTTTAATTTTAGGAGAAGACTTGCGCACCACCTCCACCCAAAGAAGAGGTCAGTCAAAATTAAAATATTTTCTTTTTGTAATTTTATTAAATTTTGAAAAAAATCTAAAATTTTGTTTTGATTTTTAATTTTAGGTGATGAAGAAATGCTGAGAATTTTCAACCAACCCCTGCCTGACTGCCTAATCAACGACTCCACTGACTTCCAAATTCAAGACACTATTTTACATGCACACAAAATTCTAAATATTTACTGATTACTTGAGCATAACAATTTACTACTGAAGAATAAATTATGAGCTAAACAAAATTTAATAATTGTGTTGGTTTTTGGAAATTAATTAGAATTATTATAATTAATTAAAATTAGTATAGCTAATTAAAATTATTATTATAATTAATTAAGACTTAAATAGCAGAAATAGCTGTCAGTAGTCAGGTATTACATTTAATTAGTTAGTTTAGGTGATTTTCATTGATTCAGGTCAAAGGTCAATTAAGGTTAGACGAACGTAGGGTCCATCTAACAATATAGCGAGGTAGTAACGGCAGCCTTGTATTACGAATGACAAGGAAGTCTAGTATGGCATTGCATGCACGCGCGATGACACAGGTTGCCCTTACTACCTCGCTATGTTGTGCATGCCAATCCTACGGGGAGGTATTGTTAGAACCACTAAAAACTAGAAAATTATATACTGCTAGGGTGACCTCCCGAGGGTAACATCTAATATGGTATCCATTCTCAGTGGTATTGGTATGCCACTCAGGCAGCCCTCGACGCTTCGCTATGATAAAGGCCCGATTTCTGAATTAATAATTGATACGTCAATCAGTGTCAAATTTTTCGTAGAGATTTGGTTGCCTTCCTTTTGTACGAACCAGGGAATGTGCCCCTAGTAGTAGGGAATAACTGTAGTGGAGGAAAACCTCTTTAAAGCAACCAACAGCCATTAATTCTTAAATTGATGGGTTAGTCGAGCAAGGAATTCAGAATAAACTATTATCAATAATCAGACCTTGAAACATTTTTAGAGGGATTAAGTTTGAAATCGTGGTAATGAAGATTCAGTGACTCAGTGAAGACTCAGTGAAGACTCAGTGAATTATCCAAGGAAGTAAGTCAGAAGTGGGTAAAAAGTGGAGGAAACAAAGGATAAGTTAATTTCGTGACATGAGTGGACATGGCAGAAGTCAATCCATCCAGATTATTGGTCTCATTAATAGGAGACACGCCATGTCTCCCATCCATGGCTTCCATGGACCCTCCCTATCTCTGAACTAAATTCTAATCAACCTGAATGCTTTGAGCAAAATAAGTCTCTCACAGGAATCATTTTCAATTGTAAACGCCAGAACTCGGATCGTGATTCGTGACTCAAAATCCAACACTAGGAAGTCGCCTCCACAATCAATCTTGTAGGAAAGGTACCCCTAGATCAAACATTGTCAGTTCTAAGAAATTGAGACATCCACATACAGAAAGCATATGTTGTCTTTGCCGCACTATGATAATGAATTGACTATCAGTAAATAACAATGAATATGGCATTTTCCGCATAGAGTACCCCTAGTAGTAGGTTTAAATTCCAATAGAGATATAATAGACTATAGGGTTTTTAGGATTTGGTTCACAAATTTTGGGTTTCTTGGGATTTTCATGAAATTTGCGCACATGGGATCACGAAATAGATCCCTTGTGAGACCAACGAAAGTTTTCCCCAACTGGCTTTGACTTTCACTGTCTGTTTCGTATTTTCCTTCCTGTGTTATTAGAAGAGATCATTTCGTAAGTTCACGTTCGTAGACATGAAACATCCTTTGAACTTGGTCTCATTCAGAGAAAACTTGGACCCCACTATTGTCCCATTAAAATGAATGGCAGCGTCACACATTACGTATATTTCTTAATGTATTTCATTGCAGGAGGGGACGAAGATTCTGTGCTACAAACCTGGAGGGCGATCTGTCTGGATCGTCACGTCACGAAATGCTTAGATTTCCTTAGAGTAGAAATATATGAATCGAATTTAATTGTTCGTCCTATAAATAGCAAGCAGCTCAGAATAATTATTGAAACGACCAAGAATAATACGTACAAACCAATGTTTCACGAATTTATTCGTGAAAATCGCATTGCATAACAAATATGTTCTTTGACACCCATTTTGTGACAAATTTGGAGGACGATAATCATATTTTAGATGAGACGATTCGTTGTAAACTTAAGCTCACACATTTTAAAATGATTTCTTCAGACGGATTGTGATTTAAATTTGTAGGATAAATTATTTTTAAATTTTAAGATTATTGAGTTGAATGACTTAAAAACCATTTTCGAAGACGAGATTGCTTTAGTAATTGAATGTTGAGAAGTTGGCGTCTGAAATTAATTCAAATGTTGGCGGCCGAGGTTTGAGACAGCAGTCAATAGGATGAGTCCAAGTACGAAGATTGGAGCTCCGTGAAGATACCCGGTGCCACCTCCACCACCACCGCCACCATCGCCACCTCCACCACCACCGCCACCATCGCCACCACTGCCACACTCTCCGCCACCTATGGAAGGTCCCGTACCAGAATTGCAGCAGTCTCTATCGCAAGCGCACACAAATACTTCCGTGTTCGACTTGCGCAAGTTCAAACACTCGCCAAGGCGGAGAGCTCCTTCCACAACAGTACAACCTCGCACTACTGCTACAATGTCATCTGTTACATAATTAAAAAAAAATTAGTCAACTTACACAGGAATGAAAATTGGTTCTATTCTTTTATATTTATACGGTTCATACTTATCTTTGTTGAAGTTTTTGAACATGCCTGTCCGTTTGGACACGTCACCGCGTTTGTCTTCGAGTTGGTGTGCATGCAATGGTTAGAACCATCTGCGCGTGCTTCACAAACATAACATCTCAGACCTGTAAAAAGAATTATTAACACGATTTTTAATTTAATTAACAAATGGCATATGTATGTATGTTACGAGAGTGGAAGCAACTGCTACAAAGCAGAGCTTCCAAGCTGACTAAGCCATTTTTGGCC
>JAQGCA010002888.1:0-12915 GCA_034698945.1 Protaphorura quadriocellata | reverse complement strand
AGTCTGCAGTCTACATCTATGGCCGCGGTCTGCAGTCTACAGTCAAAAATTATTTCAAAATCAAAATCAAAATAGTATTTTGAAAATACATAACTATTCTAAGCCCTCGGTCTGCGGTCCGTTTGACGGTCCGCGGTCCGTTTGACGGTCTGCAGTCTGCGGTTTGCGGTCGCTTTGGCGGTCTGCGGTCTGCGGTCTGCGGTCGAGGCAGAATTTGCTATATAGCATATAGCAGAATCGGCTATACATATAGCATAACATTCTTCATATATACTACTAAAACTGTCCTTTTTCTCGTGAAATTGTCACACAGTGAAGATAAAATACAAATTTTCTCCAATTGTTCTCTGGTGCGAAAATTAGCATGACCGATAACCTGACTCTTGAACAGAGACAACGCAAGGCCCAGCTACTTCCCACAGCAAAATTGTTGAAACTTCAAGGAAACAAAGTACATTTCAGAGGGGACGTGGTGTTTGTGACTGGTGAACGTCATTGTAATTGTAATTCGTAATCAGAATAAAGTGATTTACTTCAAGAATATCAATTGCTTCAATTCAAAATTTTGTTAGCAATAAGGTCAACAGCTCTTTTTGTATTCGGCTTTTAGTTAATTCGAAGTCTTAATTTATCATTTTGAGTCAGATTGTGCTGCGTCAGTTTGAAAAATTGGTACGAATATTTGGTGTTTTTGTAGAAGAGGTACAATTTTTGCTAAAATGTAAATGTCAATCTCTCTTTTGTGTAACTATTTATTTAGAAAGTTATCACGTATATTAATACTGGTTTACAACGTAATGACCCTTCTTGTATTGGATGTTGTGATCAATAAATTACAAAAATTAAGGGTGCACGCTTTGGATTGGACCTTAAGTTCACCACTGACCGTACAAACGAATATTTCGTTTTAAAATTCGAGAAATCATTTTTCGAAAAAAATGATACTCTATTCCCCCCGGGTTCCTTTCACAAAGCTTCAGTAAATCGATCCGTGTCGAAAAGTCTCATTAGAGTCCCCTTGTTATAGGCATGGGCAGTAAATCGAGACTTTTCGACACGGGTCGATTTATCTTCGACATCCTCAACTTTTAAAATTTTCATTGAAGCTTCGTGAAAGGAACCCGGGGGGAATAGAGTGTCATTTTTTTCGAAAATTAAGTTCTCGAATTTTCTCGAAATATTCGTTTGTACGGTCAGTGGTGAACTTAAGGTCCAAAGCGTGTACCCTTAAAAGGGAGAGTCGTCACATGCCTACAAGGACCAGGACCAACAATCCTAATGATTTTTTCGCCTATCTCCTCTGGTCAAAAAAGTTCCTGAGATTCCCCATGTGGAAGTGTATAACTCATAAAGTTTACGCCAAATTCTCTATATTTTTCATTGACGTCGTTGAGAAACTCCCATAAAATATTTTAACCCTTACGTGAGTAGACACGTGTAAACACGGGCACTTTGTGCCCGTCTTACACGTCTGTACTCGCGAAAGGGTTAATAAGTTTTTGAAAAATTGCAAGATAATTGTTTTCTCGAAATGACCTTTTCTTACATTCTTATATTTCTAGACAGAATTTTGAAAAAAATTATAATACGTCTAATGTGTACCTTTCAGCATTGATGTGAAATGAAAGTTTTGGCATGAATTTCAGCGAATGATTTTGCGACTTTCACAGCCAGGGGACCACTTTTAACCATATTTTTGGAGATATGCGAAAAAAAATACTTCATTTGTGCAGGCGAAATTTGTCAGAAACCCACACAGTAGATGCCAACATGAAGAATATTGGGTGTCCTGGTTAGTTATATAATGACTCTCACATGTCAATCTTTCTCAAGTATGCTGCTACCCGATGGCGGAGGTTATGACGAAATCCTTAGCTCAATTATAGTTAATGATAACTGTCACCAACACGCGTAATTAACAGAACATTTTCAAAGATCTGGTGCCTTGAACTCGCTGTCTTAATATTTTTGAATTTATAGACAGCAGATATTAGCACACCTGGAAAAGACGGAGGCGGATACATATTATCTGAAATATCAGTTGATATCGGACAACCAATTCCTACTTACATGACAATTCTTATTACAACATTTCGAATAGATCAATTAGGTGACCGACTTCCAGATATTCCCGAACCACATCAGATTTATAATAGTACAATAAGAATGTCCTATCCGATCGGAGATTTTCTGTTTCTCTATGTCAATTATTTATGCCATTTGTATTCTGAATTCGTATTATATATAAGCAAATCTTGTTTGTTTTCAGAAAAGTCAGGCAAAAACAAAGATGTATAATCCTAGAACCCCGCCTTTTAAAGCGGGCACGATGGCGACGGCGATGATGGGGACATCTTGGGTGTCCGTTTCTGGAAGTTTAAAGCAAGTATCATTTGATGGTCGGACACTCTGTGGAGTCAATCAAGCTGACGACATTTTTGTTGCGACAACTAATTTAAAATCCGGGCCAAATTGGAAGCAGATCCCAGGGAAGCTGAAACATGTCGTTGTTCTAGGAACTGCGTTGTATGGCGTCAATTCCAATGACGATGTCTTTTATGGAAGAAGCGTCGGTGATCCGAAATGGATACAACTTCCTGGGAAATTAAAACAAATTTCATTCGACGGAACTCAACTAGTTGGATGCAACAGCAACGATGATATTTACATTGCCGATACTGGGCTACAAACAGCACCAAATTGGCGTAAACTTGATGGAAAATTGAAACATGTCGTCGCCTGGGGGGATACTTTGTATGGTGTGAATTCCACTGATAACATTTATGTTGGAAATTCTAGTGGTCCAGTCGGGTGGGTCAAACTCCCAGGAAGTTTGAAACAAATTGGATTTGACGGTAAACGTCTTTGTGGTGTCAATTCTTCTGACCAGGTTTATTTGGCAGAAACAAATCTACGATCATCACCGAACTGGCACCTAGTTCCTGGTAGCTTGAAATATGTTGAAAGTTTTGAAAATCAAATGTTTGGAATCAATGCCATGAATACTATTCAGTATACGCCACAATAGTCACGTATTGCTGTAATAGACAATTCGTGACCTCAAATTATCAAGAGAATAAAATAAATCAGTTTAATCCCACAGTTGGATTATTAGACACCGCCTGCAGTTTATTTATTCACGATTTTTTCCGGTATTTGTCTATAAGACTTAGCTAATTTTCAAACTGACCTACAATATTATAGAATCGCAACGATTTCGGATGGACTTGTGATCGGTATTGCTGGTCTTAATTGCATATTTTAAAGGTTTTTCCTCGTTAAGTTTTTTCCTACTACTAGGGTATCTTCTCTAAACCAAAAGACAGGAATACTTATGAACTCAAATAGGAATCACTGCTTACGAGGTAACGAGAGGAACGTCGGGTAACGGGTAATTTCAAGAAAACCTGACATTCATACCACTGAATGTTTATGGCACGCCCTCACCCCTTGACCTCAGGGTTCGAATGAAACCATCCAGGCCATGCGGTGACCTATTATCAGTTCGATCCTACATGATCGGTGACCGACATTGGCCTTCCTATACAACCTTGAGCCGAATGTATTCCACACAACGGATTGATTAATTATTGCTGTGCTGAAGTTTTCCTCAATTATGCAATCACAATTAAAAGAGTCAAAACCGGTTACACAAAAAAAACTGTAGAACAGACGGAATTATACAAAAATTGGATACAAATGCGTATGTAAACATTGAACACTGATCAATAAAACCAAGGAGGCTAAACAAGCTGATTCATTTCAGTAGGAGTCGCAATAAGTCGGTGCGCCAAATCCCCTCTCATCGTCATCATCACCCGTGGCAACTGCAATAAATTCCATCTGATTACATTGCTAGCAAAATGGCTGTTTTGCGACCAGCGTTGTTATCGTTGTTTACATCGACTTATCGCGAATCCTTCTAAATAAACGAGTTACGTAGTTTACTCTCCTTGAATAAAACCTTGAATCCACAAAGCTAGACAAAAAATTGATGATTTTCGTATTTTATTATGACTTCAGACTTGTTTATATTTACGCGAAACGTAAGTAAGAAAGTATTTTATTTAGGTAGTATTTATAATTAGCCGGACGACACAGGATTTCACTAACAAATACCAGTCGTTGAATTTTTACTTTGAAATAATTTCCAGCCCACTTTGAAGTCATGTTTCTTATTCGATTGTTTGAGCCAATTATGGTACGGTTCAAAATATTCCAACATGGCGGAAGTATCCAAAACATCATTCCCCGTTAGGAATTTTAATGCAAGTTTCCAGTCTTTCCCAGCACCACTGTCCAAAAGTTTCTTAATTGTTGGCCCGATTTCTTTGCGGCCAGATAAATCACAATTTCTCAATAAATTGTTCTTTGGTTGTTTGGCAGCTTTGTTCTTATTTTTCCCAGTAGTTGGAACCGTAGTAGTGGGGACATCACTGTGATTGTATTGGCCGGCCAATGTACACAAGGCTTTGTGGAATTGAAAAGTTAACACTTGGCTAATAAACTTTGCAGATTTTCTCTGATTTCCAGAGTCAAATAGAGAAATTGCTTCAAAATGTTTGGATTTGGCTACAATCGGCGGTCTTACACCTTCAATATTGTACCGCATTCTCCAGTACTCGCAGTTGTAATCCGTTGGAGGTATTTTACCATCAAATATATCCCAGAATACTTCTTGCTCGGCCACGATGTTTGCCATTCCTGGTAATATGAATGCTTGCAAGTGTTCAAAATTGAGTTTGAGTGATGTGGCGGAGCTGGAACCAGATTTGAATTTCTCAAGTAGTCCTATGGCTTGTAAACGTTTTGAACTTGAACCAATCAATTCCCATACACCAGAGAATGCGTCAATCACAACTGAAAAAGAACATACAAATTATAATGACTGGCGCGGACATTTTTCAATATGGCGTTGTATCGTTGAATTTGTAATAAAATAATCGGCAGTGATACCTCGCGCTTCGAGCAATCCCAGGGAAAAAATTACTTCTCAGTGATAACTTGGCGACAATCGAAGGATATCTGCCTAAAGAAGGTAAATTGCTGTTACAGTCATTTAAAACTCTTCAGTTCATATTGGGACCTTAACAGCTAAATGAATTCTTGGCTCGTAGGCCTGAATTGATAACAACGAGGTGACTCTTCTCTTAAGAAGTTGCTCTATGGGCCCCATCGACACAGATAATTAATCCAATGTCTCTGAGGAACAAGTAACATGCGGTCGCCAAGCCGTACAAAGAATAGGGTAGTGGACTAACCAGGAATTGAACCCGGGTCCTGATGAAATAAAACCTGGTACTCAAGCGAAAATTTCCTTACCTTCGTCCAATTCTATGAGCGGAAGATATTTCATTTTCTTTGTCATCTGATAAAGTTTCGCTGTTCCAAGTGCTGAATATGCTTTCAACATGGAGTCAATGCTGACGCCATCACACTCAATCATTTTACTTTCGTTCTGATAACAAAATGGATGTACGGGACTGTCACTACACATGACTTTAGTACCATCATCAGGTAACTCAAAAATAGATTCAGCCCAAAATGTTTCACTTAAAATCGGAAAACCCATTGAATTAAAATATTCTTCAACAAGTTTGTAAATCCTTTCTGTTGTAAAATTCCTTTGTGCAAGTTTGGCGGTCACGTCATCTGTGGATGGGTAATTATTGTATGGAATTGTGTCATCATAAACCGCACCCCAACTTTGGAAAGCAGCAACGGCGTTGATTGGGATTGGATTCTCCGTTGACACGAATTTGGGACCGTACATGTTCATTAAATTCCCACGAATATGAGCATGCAATTCTTCATAAAATCCTTTCAGCTCTTTCCATAGAGATTCGATTGTTTTCAAATTGTCTTTGACTTGATCTAAGAATTTATCTTCTTCGTTTCGGAATGTATCACGGACTTCTAATTCTTCCTTGAGGAGTTGCATGAATTCTTGGAATTTCGGTTTGGCCTGTTTCCCGAGATCTCCGTAAAGTGCTTTCCAATCTTGACGATTTTTCTTAAATTGTTTGTTAAAATATTCCTTGAGACTTAATGCCGGTGATCCAACATCTCCGTCATCGTTTGCATTTTCTTCTTCGTCCTTATTCGTTTTTTCTTCAATTTCGCTTTGCAATTTGACCTTTTCCAAAGCGATACTTTGGACGAGTTCAATGAGTCGTTTGGATTTCTCAGGATTCATGACAGGCACAGAATTAAAGAATGCTTCGACGTGACTCCGAATATTTTCATTCTTGAATGTTTTCCAAGGATACTTTGCAAATTGTCTTTTGGCTTCTAACATCAAATTATTCATTTCCACAACTTTTTCTGCATATCTTTCTCGGTTGTCCACATTTGTAAAATTTGTGTCACGCTCCCAAATTGCTTTGGCTTGGGCTAGACATCTATTTAGAAATTGGGGACCAATTTTTTGAAGATAATTTTCTACCTCAGTTTCGGATGATGTTAGAATCGGTGGTTTCGTCGGCACTGTTGTCGAATTGGTACTTGAATTAGCTCCTGTGCTATTCGAAGCTTCCACTTTGTGTTGTGCGAGGAATTTCTGGCCAAATATTGTTGTCGTGCTTAACACTAAAACGAAAAATATAATTCCGTGTTCCATTTTTAACTATGTAATATATTTTGAAAATTTGACGAATTTAACAATAAAATTACAGTCAGCCGATCTAACTTTGACCTTTGATAGATTTAAGACTCTTGGTTTCAAGCCATATAAATGAAGTGAATTAAGTATGGCTCCGTATATCCTATTTGAAGAACGTCATGATTCAAATAATTTCTGAAAGGACATATTAATTAAGATATGCATGAGACGAGCAGTAGTGCAAAACATTATGCAAATCCAGATTCAATGAATCCATGTGAGTCAACCAAACATGTCCCAATTGGTTGAAGAGGGATGTGAACAATTTATTTTTATAGAGGGTAGTGCTGGAAAATTCTAACGTGATTTTCCGTGGCATATGCCCTTTATTAAATGGCAAAGTAACAAGGAAAGTCATTTAACTAAAGGTTTTTGTAAATTGAAACAAGGATTTCGTGGAAGATTTTTCTCACAACGTTTCATTTTTGATGTTTATGTTGTGTGAGCTATGGAGTTGATAACTTTAGTAAAATTACGTCCAATCCAATCCAATCCAAAATCTGGAGCTCCAGACATTTAGTTGGCATAGCCAGCGCCCAAATTAATCGCCACAGTATTCATAACACTTGAGGGAGTATCGTACAAGTTGAGACTAAAGAATATTCACCATTACCATTACCACTTTGTAATCAATTTCTCAGCTCTAGATAAGCAATATTTGTTTTAAACACAGTATCCGCTTATTAATAACAATTGATTCGGAAAATCTATCTATTTCTATTATCTATTCATGCACCTTTAGAAATAGTTTGAATATACAAATGTAGCACACCTCGAGTGCATCCCTTGTTAATACTCGGAAGTTTGATGATCAATTTCATAAATTTATACTACGTGTAAAAATTAAAGCAATTGTGGTTTAAGATATTAAAAATAAAATTATTTTGTCGACTCTCCATTCAGATTTTTTAATGAATTTAAAAAAATCATTTTTTTTTCTGTGTGATGTTATAACTGCGTCATTTTAATACAAAAATATATTTTGTATTAAAGTAAGTAGTGCTACAAGACGCAGCAACGCAGAGTCATGCACTTAATTATGATTCAACTCGACAATCGTAGAAATGTCAAGAGGCAACGTCGAAACTAAATACAGCAGATTTCATAGCTAAATTTTAATGTTTTAACAAACACATGTATATTCTAGTACGAAAATATATAATTTTAAAAATTGACTATTGGTTTTCCGTTGGCGTCGTGTTACGCAATTTATCGGTCTATCGGTGCATTTAATCAATGAAATGAGGTTAGTAGTACAAAAAATTTACTGGTCCTGTTTATTATATCAAATTACACATGCAGAACAACGTCTAAGAACAGGTCTTTCCGTCTTGTTCGTTGGGTTAACGTGCATTTCAGGGAATGCATTATACGAGGGTTATGTGAAGGTTATCACCAGCTCCAAGGGTCAATGTATGTATATTAGTGGAGTCTGTGCCCGAATACGACTTTACATCAACTTTATGTAATCATCTGGAGTCATCGGACTCGGAGGTCATATCGTCCAGGACTCTCGTGTCAGTGGCTGGTTTGGGGAGTTCTTCCCAAGTATACTGTCAGAAGCTGAGGCTGAAGTAACTTAATGTCAGCACTAAGAAATTAAATAAATAATTGTAATTCTATTAATCGTCTACTTATTGAATTGGCGTCATCCATGCACAAACCCCTAATCAATCCTAAGGACCAAACCCTTTCATCCAGAATGTTCAAACAAATATTTATGTTATTTGCTGGACTATTTGTGTTGACCCTTTGGGACTGCAGTAGCAGTGTCCAGGGTGCTTACACTCTGACCCGTCATGCTTTTCCGAAAACAATTACAGTGTCACCGAGTGCAGTTTCCAAAATTGTTACAATAACCCAAACTCATACACTGAAATCTCCGGACACTTCCTGCTCATCTAAACTTTCGTCCTGTTCATCAACTCTATCTTCAATTTCCAGGAAATTTACATCATCTTCCAGCCAACTCACCAAATCCTCAAGGGACTTGTCATCATCATCCAGTAGTCTTTCAAAATTTTCTGCTGAACTTTACACGTCTTCAACTAAATTGACCAAATCATCTCGGGACCTTTCTTCGTCTGCCATCAGTTTTTCTACGTGCTCAACATTATCGAGTCAATTAGTGAAGTGTTCAGATGGTCTTACTACTTGTTCAAATGAACTCTTTGATGTCACTAGTAAATTGACTACATGTTCACTTGAAGCTTCCAAATGTTCTGAACAACTCTGTGCTTCTTCAGTGAAAATATCCAGTTGTTCAAACGCACTTGATAAAAGTTCAATTAAGGTCACGGAGTGTTCGGATATCAGTCCTACTGTGGTAGCAACGGTGGCTCTGACTCTGACAACAAGTGCATCCGCTGGTCAGGCCGCAAATACTGCTGATTTTCTAACTGTGAGCTTTGAGAACGATGGTGTTCGGAATAAACAGCAAAATCAAAATGAAATATTTGGAAATTCGATTTTAGAACCTTCAGAGCAATGAAAACCTCGAATTCACACATTTGTAGTAAAGTCTCTTAGCTTTTTCGGTGATTTATTGGAGAAAAAAAATTCCATGACCGTTTATAGTTTATTACATATGCCGATGATGTTAATTGAAATTCTCATTTATACTATGTGATAGTTTCATCCAATGGATTAAATATGAATAAATGTTTTGACTAAGATATGCAGCACAAGGCTTTATTACTCTGTTCTGAAACTTATTACCATTAATCAGCGCTAAATTACGTTTCAAATTTTAATATATGTAGCTATACGTGGCGATCCTTAATATATGTAAACTAACAACAGTCAGCCGCTAGTCTTAACCTCTCCAGTCTTGGCAATTTTTCTAATTGCTCTTGAAGTTGAACTCTTCTTGTTACTTCTGCTGCTTCTTCCAAAATCCTTTCAACGTTCAACATTTCAACAGTTATCGTTCGAAATATTTCATGGATATTGATGCATTCCTTGGCAGAGCATTCCACGAATGAGTAGTCCAATCTTCTTGCCAATTCCTACATATATAATTCGCATAAATTAAAAATGTCGTAACTGATTAGAATCATTCTAAATGATTTGACTATTTTTCCTTAATGGGATAATGGGAAAACAATATTTAGTTTATTTTTTTAAAAATTGGTGCTATGCTCATATTGCGTGCTGTCATATCTCTAATTTACAACCATGCAGCAATGACGTCTGCGGGTCAACGACGTCATGACTAAGAATTAATGGTATTTCCAATACATTGAGGTTGATACATGAATCGAACCACTTAAGAGACTCCATTTTTCAAAATCCCCCTTCATTTTCTTGTTTGAAAAACCTTACCTAGTAACGAAGTTGTCAAATTATCTTGACAGTTCTATTGATTGATTTACCTGAGCTTCCACTGTTGAAACTTGTCTAATATTATCCAAATCAACTTTATTTCCAACCAAAACTCTCCTTGTATTCAAAGGCCCATTATGGTCAGCAAAATGAATCCAATCCATAATTTTGTCAAATGACGCCCGATTTGATATGTCGTAGACGAATATAATCCCAAATGCGTTCCGTTCATATCAAAAATCAATTGTCAACCAAACTTAACATTACAATAATTCCTTTCAATGGTGTTATTTACCAAATTGAGTTTGATTCTCTTATCGCCCATGTGCACCGACTTGGCAAACTGTTCACGATACATACATGAAATAAAAATTATGTTACAAAAAGTAAATAAATAAAGTGTTAGTTGAAATAATTTTATAATACAAAGTCAATCCCGGGTGTCTCGATATGACGTGACTCAAAAGTGTTTCTCTAGAAAAATGTAAAAAAAAGATTAATATCACAAAATTTAATTCATGTAACTTAAACCTCATAAAATTAAAACTCACGACAAATCTTTTGACAATGTTGGATTTCCCGGTCGCAAATTCTCCAAGAACAACGATTTTGAGTTCATGGTCACTAATTTCGACACAAAATATAATTTTCAATTTAAAAAAAATAAAATTGATAGCTCAAAAACTCACAAGACGTTGATGTCAGGTTTCGATTGCACTTCAATCCCATGCAATCTTGTAAATTTTGAAGGATCAATATTTACGCGACAAATTGGACATCTATTTACAAAAAGAAAACACCGAGGTTTATACTCTGCACTTGTTATCTATGCACCCACAGCTGTTGGATAACAGAATTCAGATATTACGCATAGTCGAATGATAGCTTATTTATGTGAAGGGTCCAAATTCACCTCATTTCGACGAATACATTATTGCACTGTAACCACAATAGACCCGGTGTCTTTTAGCCGTCATTGGGCGCCTTATGGTACCCGATTTAACTTCCACATTAGGGCACTTTACTGATTTATGAAAGCGAAAGTGGGAAAAGCCCTTGCGTATGCAAGGTGAAAACCTCACAGTATAGGAAAAGTCGACTGAAAGATACCAGGACCGGGATTGACCAAGTCCTTTAAGGTCGCAAGGTGAACGGAAAGCCTGTAATAATACGCTGATATCTGTTTACAAAAAAAAATTCCTACAACGGTCTAAAAATAACTGAAATATTAAACTTGCCTTCTCATTTCATGATCTTCGTCATCAGCGTACACACTATTGAGAATACACTGGAAATGGAAAACATGCCCAACTTTCTGTCCATTATATTCTCCGCAGTCTGTGCTCAAAAAATAATCATTCGCTGGGTGCTCTAGAAAAACAAATATTTACATATAGGTACATATTTCAAATCTTTCAAAAAACAAAATAATTTCAGAATTTACCAGAATAAAAATCCAAACAAATCGGACAGTCAAAACCGCCCTGCGCCATTTTGAGCGCTCAACAATCTGTGAGTGAATTCCACTTGTAAATGTAGTTGTAGTCTTGTAGTTTATCAATATCAAAAAGTACGTTAAGTAAGTGTTCTTGATCTGATATATGAAAGGTCAAGGTGGTTCATAACAAATTGGGGTCACAAACTCCTTCCAAAGGCGCGATATCGACGTATGTCACTGTCACTGCACTGGTGGGATACACATTTTATGCAGTAATACATTAATTTCTCAGCATTAAATTCTCTAGGAATTCAAATTGTATTTTTTTCGCTAATAACTTTTTGCAAATGACAAACCAAATTTTTATGAACTACCCTGTATGAAGTAGTATGAAATTAATATGACTCACTTGAATTTCTCTGGAATCAATGTACCTAAGCGTATACGTATAAAAATACTAGACTGCAAAATGTGGATTTATCTGTAACTTGCACTAACTCTTTTCGCCGAAACATGAGTGAACTAAATGATAAAGTTATTATTAAATTATAAGGGCGATTTGAGGTTATGTACTAGCTTATCATTAAGTGTGCACAACTTTATTTATTTATGATATAAGTACAACTACTATATTTATATTTTGACTAAATTCTAATAAATTCTGTATTTGTATTTCTCTCTGTTGTCTTCAGTGTAATCACAAGATATAAGTTTAAGGTTGCGTACATCTGAATCATATGTACAGTTTCAAAGTTAGCCTTGAAACTATTTGCCATTTGGTCATTCATATCTTTCAAATGAGCAGAAATGTTGCTCCAAATAACTGTCACACTACTTTTATTTCACATTTCACTACAATCTACAACATCAGACGATATTAAATTAGTGGAGGGATTTGTCGGGCAGAAATACGATGGAACTGTGAATCAAAATTCACAAATGGTTTACAAATATAATATAAATCCAAAAGCAATTAATAACACCGACGTAAGTCCCGCTCAAATGTATGATTCTTTATAGTGTTGATTAATTTAAGTTTAGTTTTAAATAAAATTTAATAATCAATTTGTGATAAAATTATAGGACTCCTTGTTAAGAGTTGAAGTATCCACGGAGGAATCTATCATTCCTATGAAATGTCCTACACATTTTGTCATACGAAATAATAATCACGTCAATGTTTTAAAAGTACCCCAGGAACACTTGGCCGCAAATGCGTAAGATATTTACTAAATGATACAGAAATAACATCTTACGGTCCGTCCGTTTTTTTACCGCTTGCTGCTTTTTTGTTTTCGCTTAATTTTGAATGTATTGTAAATACTATCCTCTCAAACAACTTTTGCGAAGGTTCTATCCAGAAAACTCTAAACGTACGGTAGTAGTTAGTTAAATCAAACAGTTATGGTCGTGAAGTGCCGTCTTAATTTGCCTAATTGTTAATTATATATTGGATTTTTAGGCCACTTTATTCTGGCGCCCGGACTTTATG
>JAQGCA010002887.1:0-12916 GCA_034698945.1 Protaphorura quadriocellata | reverse complement strand
AACGTATACTGAGTCCATGGCTAACGTTGTTGTAACGTCAGTGATTATTGTTTAAATAAACGATGATTTTTTCTTCTCTAATATGATGAAGATAGATTTGGAAACACTGCGCGATGATGGAGATGCCGCAAAATATAAATTTTCAACACGAAACAATAGAGTGAACAATTTTGCTAAGCAAATTAATCATGAGGCGCACAAAGTGACCGCGGAATATGTCTCTGATGTTAACTAGACGTACTAATACATTTCAATCTGTGTTATAATTTGAGGGCTTTCACTACAAAGATAAAATCGATAAGATATTCTTCCGACATTACAAAAGCTCTCCCAGACTTTCCTGGATTTCCTGGGTTCTTCCTCACGCCATGCCATCAACAAACACGTACTCAATTTAATTTTCTTTGATCAGTCACCCAATCTCTTCTCATTTCTTACATCATTTAATGTACTTCCTTCTTCCACAATAATTTAAGTGTGAGATGTGACCTTAAGATATGATCGCGTTTTAGTGAGACATGGGGATTCCCTATCATAGCCCTCATTTTTGCAACAATTTCCTGAGGTGTGGGAACAATAAGGAAAATTAAGGCAGACTTCTGACGTACAAAAAGTCAATTTGAGCAATGCGGTTTTGCAACAATTTTTATTATATCATCGAGCTCGCTGCACGTGCAATCGTTGTTCTGGAACTGCAACTGATGTGACGCCAAGCCACATTAATATCGGCTCTTAACATACATGTTGTTAATATTTATCACCGTTTATTTACACAATCTTTTGGAAGAAAACTGATCATCCCTCAAGAGGCTCACTAGAACTCGAAACATAAATTTTTTGTAAAATGTGTAAAGCACATACCTTCTGGCATCGCAGCGGCTGCTATATTGCGGTGACGTAAACATTTATGAGCCGCCCTGTATACATAATTACTTACAAGTTTTCTCAACTAAATGCGGGATTTACCGGTCATTAATTGTATTCTCTATTGCACATACATAAATTTTAAGAGAATGGGTAAGTTGAACTGTTTCGGTGGTAGGAAAGATGGGTAATGCAAAAATAGTGTGAGTAATCGAATAAATCGTAGTTCTCATGATCTTGAGGAGATATAATTATTGTGGTCTGGAAACCAGGATATTTTCCATTAACACTTAATGATAACTATGATATGAATCATTTCTCAATATGCAAGTGTTTGTTGTTCTGTGATTATTGCGGATTTTTTTTAATGTAATTTTGCTGCTCCGTGCTCTGTTACATCATTCCTACTAATTATTTCGGGTTTTTACAGTTTTAGAATAATGGCTACTAGTTTGAACGTATTTTACGAAATCTGAGTACTAGGTACTGATTTGATTCACAAATTTCCCAGATTTTACTATTCTCTGTAATTAATCTGTCTATGGAACTGTCATCAGGCTATTCCGGTTAGAATTAGAATTACAATTACGATACACATGATAATTCAATTGCTTCCTTTCAGTTCCAAACGCGTTATTCACATGTTTTAATTAGTCGAAAAAACGGCGACACAAAGATCTATCAGAGGTAGTACCCGCATTTTACAGAGTAGGTTATACCGCGAGGGCTGTGGCCGTGAAAGGACACATAATTAACCAAAACTAGCAGGTCACCACGGAATTATACTTGGGGAACATGAGACGTACCTATACCATTTGGGTTCAGACTTCTAAGAGCTCTGATATTTCCAGAACTTTTTCATGCGAGGTCAATAACATGCATACATTGTCTATGACATTTGAATAAACTAAACTTGCAACTTTAACATTTCAGAGAATTCCACAGACCAGAGAAAGATGTATTTGAGTTTCAGAGTTCACATTAAAGGAAACGACCTGTGCTCTCGTTATTTCAAGCTTCCACGAATTAGCAATTTGCGGTTCCCACGAATTACAATCGGAGTTCAGCCACCCGATTTATATTCCTGTCATATCCGACGGTTTTTTAACAGCAAAAGCGAAACAAAAAAGTGTTTGAACAAGAGTTACACTAAAGCAAGAGCCAGCTGCTTATTCAGCCTATGTCGAAACAGCAATAACCATATTACCCAAAGCAATAAGCAAAAGTCAGAACTTGAGGACAATTGTGAAATTACAATGTGTGCTGTCTTGTAATTCTTAAATTTTAATTTTTATAAACATGAACATCCGGTCGTCATTAATTAAATTGCTATCCTTGGACGTCTTATATTGTTGCAAAGAGACCATTCCATTAGTATTTTTATTTTTATAACTTAGCAATAATCCAAACCACCAAAATTAATGTAAACATTGCAGTTAACCTTCCTAATTGGCATATTCGTCACATGAGATCACGAAATGCATTATATACAAATACAGGGTGACCCAGAAGTAGAAACTTATTCTTAACAGCCGTTTCTACGACAATGAAATGTTATCAGCTGAACTCAAACAACTACAGGTCAAATGCCTTTTGTGTTGAATGGGGTGTAATTGTATATATTTCAATTGTCCTGATTGTTCGTGGATGCGTTCACAAGTGCGTTAGAAGTTTCGTTGATTGCCTTAATTTCAGAAATAGTAGACCATATTGCTCAAATATTCTTTTCGAATGTTGTCTTTGTAATTTTCCCGAACTGGGTCATTCTGATTCTGTAAAACCGGATGTTCAGTTTAGTGATATTCTTGCCATACGAAATGTTTTCGAGAACCGATGCAAAAGTTACTGCTGCAACCACGTTTGGTTCACCCGGTTTACAAAGAAACTTGGGTGCTGATGACCATAAAGGAAGGAAATATACTTCTGATATCAGAAAAATGCTGTGCAATGGTCAACAAATGACTCAAGCGTCTGCGTATCTTATGCACATTGGATTCCACCATTACAACGTAGTGGTTGTTGCTCATAATTATTGTTATAAGGTTTTATATATTCTTTCTGTACACGTAATTTTTATCTTGACTCGTCATAATGTAACTTTTTGCACTACTACTGCACTGTAGGGTGAACAATTGCGAATATATGTGCATGTGTGTAAGTTTTCGAGCATATACTCGCAAAAATTGGTTTCATTTTCTTTACCACCAACTTTTTGTTGGTCAGTTCAGTTCTTATGGCGTGGCTACGGCCGCAGCAAATTTCTCGTCATCATTATCAGCCAGTTTGCCTTGAATGGGGAGAAGTCCCATCCGTGGCCAATGGCCATAAGCAATACCACTAACAAATCTTAAAAGTCTAGTGAAGCATATAATAATTTTATACAAGGTGCTCTTTGTGATTATTCAACTTGCAGAAGTTGTCCTAAAACGATCTCCCCCAAAATATTTATCAGATTTCTCCAATTGGCAATGTGGATTTGTTAAAATATTTTGCTCAATATCACAATTATTGCTCATCTCATCAAATACATATTTTAAGTCTAGTCGACGATATTCATTTCAGTGCGATTTCCAATTTAGACATATTGGAAGTGTCATCATAAATACAAAAATTCAGTGATATATTATCCATACAACAGTGAAGCATTATTTTGTTTTTCAAAAACGACTTGACCGGCAGAAACGGTAATCAAAATTAAGTTTATACTCTAATTTCATAACACTTCCTTCCTGTATATGTAATAAAGTGCAAATATAGTGCACATTTTTCAGCGATTACCTTGTGTTGTGACCTAAAGGCTTCCAAGCTGAAATAATAAAAGGCTTGGTTGTGGTTAGTTCTTGGTGCTATTGCTATGCCTTTCCCTATATCACGATTTACAGTAGTTTGATGCCGGAAGTTAGAGCAACATTTTAGTTGTACATTATGTACATATTACTCCCCATTGTCGGCTTCCTAAATTCCACTTAATGTTTGTACAAGAAAATTAGTAGCAAAAGTGCATAAGACTTTCACACGATTTGTTTGAAATTAGGGTTTTTCAAATTAGATTTTTTCTTCAAATATTCAAGGGAAAGCATCTGGCGATATTTTCTTCAACAACTCCGTTAAGAATTCGACCGAACCACGACCAGTGATTTGCTATTTATATGATAAACTAAAATTGAATGAATCTAAGCAGATCTAAAAAATCCGAAATCAAAGCTCGATTCCGATCCAATTTTATAATTCTGTACTATTCTAGTTCCGAATATGAGTATAGATTGGATGAACTTGATTTTGTGTCTGAATGCAACTATTTACACACCTACGACCGAAATCGACCAGCTAAATATCATAATTTATCGGACTCAGTCAGTGGAATTCAAAATTGATCGAACTCAGCAAACTCAGACTCATATCCGAATTAGAGAATAGCCGAATTTAATTTTTGGAGCACAATTTTTTGGATTTATCGAATTTATCCAAGCTTGACTCATTAGTGCGTGAATTGTTCAGTAGTTTACTGGATGTTACTATAGACTAAGTTAAACTCCGTCAGTCTGTCCGTCTTTATCACAATCCGGCTAAACTAGGCGGAATGAGACGAGCTGAAAACTATCTTTCCATAAAATTGAATAAAAATGTCGAACCAAATAAATAGTTTCTGACTGCTCAGATTTTCAAATCTACAAATCTAAAAACAACCAGTTTCGGCAACAATTAGTTTTGAGACTGTTCTTGTATCATGTATAACAAGTATCGGAAGACCGTAACGCCATAGTACTTCATTTATAAGTCATTCAGGACTTTTACGAAGTCCTTCAAAACTGGTTAGCTTTGTACATCGAAGAATGTCTTTCATGTATTTTTCTGCATGTCAGGATGTATAAATGCTGCTAATGTTTTGAGAATCTGAATTCTATCATTCGTTATTTAATTATCCTTGACACTGATCTTAAGCAAATAAAATTGGAGTGAACATATAATGTATAGGGACAGTGAATGCAAAGTGCACTTGAGAGTGAGGTATATTTCATCACATGTCAGGTCCTTCCCTTGTGAAAGTAAAAGGAAAATCCAATAATCATTTCCATTTCAGTGGATATTTAACGGATCGATAATCAATTTCTAGTATTCCAATCAATAATTTTGATTAAAAATATGCACGTACTGAGAGGGTTTGTCTTCGGGATTGTACAAAATCAATACCTTGCGCTATATTAAAGGTCTGGCCTTCATTTAATGCCTAATTAAAAACTGTGAGTTCGATTCGCATGAATGAAAATGAAATGGACAGTGGTTGTGAACAATAATGCACAACACACTCATCGCGTGGTGACTTTTTAAGATTGGGGTCATGCAAAATGGAATGCAATGCTATGCAAGAATATTAATCTCACAATTAGTTACGTTAACCCATTGTCTGTCATATAACGACATAATAAGATGCATTCATAAAAACAATGGAATGAAGGTGTATCGTATACCCAATACGCAATATCAACACATCTGTTCGTTTAAAATGGAAAATGTGAAAACATAGCTCATAGTTTATAGTACATAAGCGAAAAGTCAAGTCAAGAAGCGATGCGATAATAAAGTTATGTGCATGATCACGATATGGTGATATGCGTCTAGTTCTAGTTTCGACGGACGAGGAAAGTACTTTATTTGTAAACTCAAATAATACTAAAGAGGGTCAGTGGATAAAATTATTTTCTGATTTTTATTAGTAGCGATTCATTGACAGTTCAGGAATGACAGGATGTGCACAGTTCCAATATTTCTAGCGATGTGCCTTATTTCGATCATTAGTACCCTTCTTATGATTTTTCGAATTTTTGAACTAATTTTTATGCGAAAAATAGTTTCCTTGTTAAAAATTTTGACCGGTCAGGCATGTCATATAAAACAAACACAAGACATGCATTTGTACTAATGATTCTTAGAGAAGTTAACATGGCGTGAACTCACCTTGACCAAGTAACCAGTAATTAAATGAATGAGAAATTTTTAATGCAGTCTATTTTGTCAAGCGAGGATTAGGAAGTCTAGAGTTAACTTAATTTATAAGATCCTTATTATCATCTTATATCTTATGAATCTGAGGTGTATATCTGATTTTGACGTCGATATCATGCAGTTACGGAAAAGCCAAGACGGCAATGTAAAGAAAAATCGCACAATTTATCAGTAGCAGTGGGATCAAGATTAATTATTAATCGAGAAATTATGACAATATCAGTCTAACTTGACCGTTCGGCAGAATTTAGACGAGTCATTAAATTCATTCTTAACATCGTATAATTTATGCCGTGTCCATATTCCAATCATCATTAGCAGAATGTAATTAAAATGTCATTCATCCGTTAAGAAATGGAAATGTAGCGTTTGCTTCATTCCTTCTATTATCTATTCTGTCGACTTTGGTTGGCAATTGAAAATAATTGGATCTGTCAATGTGTATTATATTTTTTTACGATTCTGATTAGAAGCATCTGCAGTTCAAAACCTTATAATATAAATTAGCGATTTCCGTGGGATTTCGGTTTATTACCTTTAGAGATTTCTGGCAAGAAAATATTCAAATTCGTATGGGTTGTTTGTAATTTGCTAGTACGGGAGTGCATTAGAGTGATAAGATAATTCTCTATAGGAGCTCATATGATTTCCAGTTTCGGGCCAATCTTGTACAATTGTTCATTTAATATTCCCGCGTGTTTGGAAGAGCATTCGCACTTGCGGGTGTATGCTCAAGGAATACCATCGTCATTTAATAGTGACAACTGGTACATTTGGGAAATGCCGTTGTTGTTTTGTTCAATTGACGTCTTCGATAGCATTTCTTGCAATAATGTCGAACATCGATTCATCAATGAGTGCAAATGACGGTTCACTGAATCGCTTTATGGATGTAACTGCATAATTGAAGAGGTTCTGGGGAACATTGGAATGAATGGGATGACGTTCGTTGCCCCCCAATAATTGTAAGACAACGTCATTCCAGTCAAAGAAACTTAATTATAATTATTATAATTAAATTTTCTATTCTGACCCTCAACCGTGGAAAATCAATATTGAGTTTCATTCATGCTAATTTCGCTTTTCTTTCTCTGAATACAGGTATTGAAAATTTGGTCGTGGTGTTGCAACTTTTTATCTTCGCTACAGTGGATACAGTTATAGTGAAGAAGACGACTAAACCATGACGCTTTCAGTTTTTACTTAATTGTGCAGTTTTATTACAATTAATCAAGAAAAACAGTGGTGTTTTTGTGTGTGAGTGTTGTGGTGAGAAAATTGCATAATGCCGCGAGTGTTTCCGAATTCTAAGAGTTGGACACCAGCAAATCCGTAAGTCATTAATTTTGATTATTCTTATATCAGACCGTGGGAAGGTCAGACCCCTTAGCATTTGACAGGTTCATATTATGTTCCATTTCAATTTAAGTAGAAATAAGTTTAAGTTCGCGAGAGTCTAGGCATGCTACCCTTAGTGTTTATATGAGATCGCATGTGGTCAGTCAATAAAATATTAATATTGAATTTCCCATTGAATTATACACGTTAATTGGATATTAACCATTTCTGATGCGGCTATATTGCCTCAAAATTTCTTGGATGCGACGATTTTGATTAGTTTGAGACAATTACCGTCGACTTTCAACTTTGCGGTATTTTCGGTAATTAGTGGTAGTTGCATTTAGAGGTGTTGGAATTTAAGTTGCAACACTTCTAAGATTAATGCAAAACAAATATTTCCCACAGTTCCATTATTTTCAAGGATTGCAAAATTTAGTTTAGAAGAAATTGTAAACATAATGACAGGTTTTATTATTGCTCTGCTCACGAGCTCACGTGCAATTTGAACGAACAGAAGGGAGGAATTCCCAATTCCCAGTCCTAAATGTTCTTCATTGCATGCAGTGTCAATGTTGCGAATGCGTCAGGCAAAAAAAAGTGTAAAGTTTATGGAACTGTTTTTTTTTATAAAAAAAACTTAAAGCAATTATTGTTACTTACGTCTTAGCTACAAAACAGGTTTACCAGGTTGGGTATTTTTGTTAGCAAATTTTTATTCTAGATGAGGTTTCCTTCACTGAACCTTGTTACCTTAACCTTAAGACGGCATTACCAGTTATAAGACCCAATATTCCTTGACAAACCTTGTCAAGGGAATTTTGCTTATGCGTATAATTTATTGAATTGTTGACGAAGTCATTGTTATCCTTTATCTCGGAAAACCTCATTGAATGATTAATCATTGGGGATGTAGTACAGGGTGGCCAATTTGGAAAGTATACGTCAGGAGTCCGGAGTCAGAATAGCACAAATACGAAGCCACTATCATCCTAATAATAATTATCAGATTATATTTCAGATCAAGTTCTCATATATAGCGTGAATATTTTTTGGGCCAAACTATTATTAACCAAAATTTTACCCGAACGCGCTATTCTCTTTAAATGAGAAATCCCGGATCACCTTCAATCTCTTCGAATTTCGTGACGGCAAGGTAAACATGCTTTACAATTTCGTTGTAAAGTATTTGCTATAATATCATAGGACCTGGTAGAACCTGTTCTCCTGTAATATTACTTAGGCACCGCCTGCCAAAACTATAAGCACCAATTAACAAAAGTTTCTTCATAATTATCATTAAATAATTAAAAAATTGTGACAGCTTTGGCAGCTCGAGAATTAATTCATTCCAGCCACAGTCAGCCATCAGTTTCGCCCCTTATTCAAATTGGTAACAATTCCTGAAGCAGAACAATTTAAAAAATGAAGTTGAGCAGGAATTCAAAATCAACTGATCCTTGAACTGTTTGAGATTTTTTTTTCACAAATAATTAATAGGCGAGAAATAACAAAAACACGTATATGTGATGACCCAATGACCACGTTCAATGTATGGAACTTGCTAAACAACAATCACTCGGTCCAATAAAAGGTCTGAGAATTTTCTATTACAGAAATAACAGTGTTTCAGAAGTGGTTGTTCGCAATGCATATATGTAAATCTAAGTGCACGGTTCTGAGACGTCAGTAACTAGTATTTAATTGCCTCTGGAGTTAAACTCGATAAATTTAAATCCTCCAGCCGGGCCCTCCTATTTTATAGATTTTTGAGCAGGACGAATTTATCGGATAATTCTGCTTTCAAACTATTCAAGGTTGTGCAGAAAAGTGATATTGTACAAGCAGTCACTTTTGGACTACCTTGTATACATATATGTATCTGGTGGAGGATATTATTATTACCAGTAATCCGCCTACCGTATAACTTGAAGTAGCCCTAACACTCAGAAGCCGCCTAACTGATTTAATATGTCTACAAAATATTATTAGGAATTAAACCATAAATTACATGATTAAGAAAGTTGAAAAACAAGCCAGTTGATTAGAGAAACTACTCCAGACGGTACATATACGTCATTCTCCAGAGGCTTCTCACAATCAAGAAATCCCACGGACAAATGTTCAGCGTTATGTAATTTCATATAACATTTTATTTGGGTTTCCGGAAATTCTCTGAGAAAATTCTGGTTGTTGAAATTCATCTTTGATCCGAAAAATGTTAGGTACGCACCTTGTACTACAGATAATTTATTCAAAAAGGCACACGATTGAATTACGTAGTAATTACAGTATAATGCATAAATCATGCCTGTGCAGTAATTTGATTGACTTAATTTCTTGAGACCGAAATTAAATGGAATGCAACTAATAGTTAGGCTCTCTTCACTTTTCCGCATGTGCGGATTTTTTTATAATAGTTTCGCAACAATGTAAAAGAAATACTGGCCCAAGGTTAAAGGCACGTAAAAGTGAACAAAATATTATCGTTAGGACTGTCAAGTTGCTCAAGACGTTGTTACTTTTTCTCATCACAATCATTAGATGCGCACAAAATGTTTTACCTTTTGTCAAACAATTTACAGTACGTTATTTGTGTTGATTGTACAGGGTAGTTCATAATCTATGAACTCAATGACTGTCGTACCTATTGGAAACCCCGATCCCACAGAATTATCATCTTTCTCCCCGATAATTCGACCTCACCGCTCTGCACGTGTCCTTGATCAATATATTTTTGGTTTCCATTCCAAATTAATTTTCCACAAAATGTATAACCAAATGTCATTTTATTCTAAAATCCACTAACTTGTACAGCAGAAAGAAATGAGACCAAAATGATTATAAACTACACTGTGCGCTACTGGGATGTATGTAAATATGATAGGATTTTGCGAGCTTTTTGCAAGTCATGAAATTTCAGAAGACAATTCTGCATTCTGAAAAGAGAACGCAATGAAATGATGTGAAGCACTTAACTTATTCTATCAGGGGGTATGCAGAACTAATGATCGCCACATTTGGAGACAAAATTGATATTCTCAAATAAAATAGCTACAAATTTTGACGATAAAACTTCACGTTTTTGCCATGATTAATCGTTATTGTAGCCTAAGTCAGAGCTCATAATTTAAACCGTGATGTTGCCAACCTATAGAGATTTAACGTAAGATACTAAATACTCTCGGATTATCATTTTATTTAAAACACTCATTGGTAATTCAATAAAACATAGGTTGCATAGTTGTATTGTGTTGATCCGAAACCCAAGAATTCAATGAGACCTTAGCGTACTAAAAGTTGGATACCATTTCTTTGTTTTCTTTGCAGACAAGTTTTTGCAAACTCAGAAAACTCATCAGGATGGAAGAAATTCCGACTCCTCCTTTGGAAAAATTATAAAATTCAATCACGACATAGTATCCAAATCTTCGTTGAAATTTTGATCCCTCTCCTCTTCACAATCGTTTTAGTCATTGTACGGGACGTTGTGAAATCTGAAGATATTTCTCAACCAACTATTTATCATTCCATAGAAGTTGACAACCCACCGTTCGTTGTCTTTGATAAATGGTAAAATATTAATTTGATCATAACATTTCTTATTTTCCATAACTTGGATGCCTCGGAGTGGATTTACTGTATATTCGGTTAGTATGATCGAAAGTTAACCAGATCCGGTCAGTCCGCGGCAACCCAATTATCAATTGTTATGCTAGTTTGACCATTTAATATTTGATATATTGTTACAGTAATGAAATATTCTACACGCCAAAAAATGAAGTTACTGAAAAACTAGTCGAAAGAGTTCGCGATGACTACTTTCGATTTAAGAGGTTTAACTATACATGTAAGTCCGGAACATAATTTATTAGCACTGATTAAATAAGTAATTCTGCATTACTAATACCTTACATATTTTATTCAGTCACCGGCTTTGAAAACGAAGATAAATTGCTGAAATCATACGCTCAAATAGCTCTGGCAGCTAGCCATTCAAACACTAACGGAAGTGTCGGTAATTTGAATGAGGTGAACGTCCCTATACTGGCCGGTATTGTTTTCACCAATGAATTCAAAGATGGTGGCACAGCATTTCCGGAAAAAATTGAGGTAATCATTAGGTAGTCATTCACAAAGTAACACAAAATGTTGTCGGAAAACTACTATCAGCAATTCGGCAGATATCCCGCCAATTTTCTACCGGATACATTTACATCCTCCACAGATTCGGCTGACAATCCGACAAATTTGTGCATCCTCCCAAAATTGGTCGGATAATCGGAAGCCGAATATCTGTATGGCAAAAATTTACCGGATAATACTGGGATTATCCGGTAAAATGTCACCATCCTCGCGCTGTACATTGAAGTTCTGACATAAAATATAATTACCTATTCCTATACACAGTATCGCCTCCGATTTCCGGCCCAACAAAGATCGGAATTTGATATCATCAGTGAGAGGTTTGGAATAAAACCGGCATGGTTTACGGAAATAGCGTTCCCTTTGTTCCAGTTCCTTGGGCCGAGGTCAAAGGACAGCGCGGAAGGTGGACTTCCTGGTAAGCATGAATTTCATTCTAAAACTTTAAAATCCATGTGAAGCGGTTTCGTATTCAAGATGTATAATTTTTTTAGCAATAATTATGTACAGGTTGCCATTTCCCATCATTCCCGCTACTGTCAGAAAAATAGGCATCACTAGGTTTACCAAAATTTTCGGTAATTACTACCAGAAGTGGCTAACAGAAACTGCCTTCAGCAACAATAATATATACTTATGAGCTATTTTTAAGGATTTAACTGCTGGCTTTAGGGATAATCGAATGTAGCAGCGGCAGCAGTGATGCACTTTGTTGATTTAGTTGACACTTGGGAAAAATAAATCTAATCTCAATCTCAATCTTTACCGGCAATGCATTTAGGTGAAGCGGCTAGGAAGAAAAATTGTAACAAAAACTGTTCGCTTTCCTGCTTGCTAAAATATTTTTTCTCACGCATTTTTGTTCAAACTGTACAAAAATTTAGACACGAATATCATTTCTTCCACTCCAATTCCAACCGGGAAAAGTACAATATTTTGTCTCTGGTAATTCTGCTTCCTGAGTTTCCATAAATATATACTGGGATCATATGGCTAGAGTCGGATAATGTTAAGCAGTGATTACTGCTGATAGAATACCAGTCATGCAATTGTATACCATAACAGATTTACAGATTACAACTTGGACAGACGAGTTTTAAAGTCAGGATACTGTGATCATTGGATAGATGGAACTGATCGTCTACGCATATTTTTTATGACATACAGGGTGTCCACGAAACATCTCCTCCTATTTGAAATTATATATCTTTTAAACGAAAGAACCGATTCGCACGGGGGTTTCACTAAATTGAAGCCAAATGCCAAGCGGAATGATTGCAATTTAGTTCCTGGCATAAAATTGTGAGTTGCGATCTGGGGAAAATGAAAAGTACAAAACCAAAAGTTCTAACTTGGCGGAGATGGGACCAAATTTATTTAAATTATAAGGTGTTTCATAAGTACATACAAGTAATACAAATTTCAAGACCTGGTGATAAGTGGCGGAGGGGTGTGTGTGTGTGTTTTAACACATGCAGACGATGTTAATGCAATGAAGAGAGTTGAGGTCAATGAACCTGTTGAGGACGATGAGAAAAAATATTCTGGTAGCCTTATATGAAGC
>JAQGCA010002886.1:0-12916 GCA_034698945.1 Protaphorura quadriocellata | reverse complement strand
ATGTCATCCCGTCAACGGTTGTGCCACAGAAAAGCGAGCGAAGCGAAGCTCATCATCCCGTCTTTTGAAAAAGAAAGCGTGTGATGTAGATGTTTTCGCCCAGTACAATAGAGCGATTTCACGGCAGATTAAGACTGAAAACACAGTAAAATGATACCTTGCACAGGAAAATTATATCTTGCACAGTAAAATAATACAATGTCAAATTGCTGAACCACTTTTTAAATGGGGGCTCGGCTCAACAACCCACGATGGGGCACTGCCCCTTGACCCCGTAATGTAATATTCCGACCTCGGTCAATGACTTTACGCAAGCACCATTTAACTATTCTTCATACACAATTAATAACAAATATTCCAGATTTTCAATCGTTTCATCGCCATTTAATGGGAGAATTTCCATGGCAACGGCAGGGTTTGTTTAAGTCAATTCTTCTGAGAAGGAAACTACTCGGTTGCTATGGAAATTTATCCCATGCCAAAAACCCACACCCTAAATCTCGAATTTAAGGGTACACCCCTTAATAGTAGACAGTAAAAACGCAGTGATAACACAACTACACCCCCAGGAGAATCTCCGCCAAAAATTTGAGCCCGATCGGGCCAGTAGTTCCGGAGAAAAGCTCTGGACAAAGAAGCGTTACATCCACATGGGAGAGATACAATACAAATCGACTTTGGACCACCTAGTGGAACAGAAAAGCTTCGCTACGCTCCGCTCGCTTAATAACCGGGCCGTTACTTCTTGTAAACGACAGGACTGTACGTTAACTGCTGTCAACGACAGGACCGCGGGTTCTCACCCACGATTCTTCAGGTGACGTTCCCAGAAGTCATCTATGGGGCCAAATAGATGAAATCACCAGTGATTTCAAAATTATTTTTCTACTTTAGTGTAGAGAATATTTTTGTGAAGTTCTCAATGGCCTCTGACGTCACCGTAGAGGTCAAATTTAGGTCACTTTCGTCGTCAAGATAATTTCTCTACAGGACTACACTTTTTTTCAAATAAATTGAATGAAATGAATGATATAAATGGATTTCAGGTTTATTTATTTTTAGGTCAGCGGCTGCCCGGGACGTTCACTATCAGATCTGCGGGTCGTTGGGCAATCGGGACCCCCCGTCAAACATGTAAAGAATTTTTCTAGAATGTTTTCTTTCTAGCGACAAACAAACAAACATACGCATTAGCTTTTCGAAGTACTAATAATTGCTCCTACTACTACGGGTACCTCCCGCCGCTAGCGGGGTTTGGGTTTTCTAGTATAATCATATTATCGTTGGACGACATTCAAAAAAAAGTATCTAATAACGAAGATATGCAAACAAGTCATAAAATTTGTCACAACCTTTATTTGTTGGATTTTATGTAAGCAGATTTGGGAAATTTTACCACCGCTAGCGCCCACTTGATAATACCGTCCGTGGCGCGCTGCTCACAACAAGGAGCTATTCAGTGATTTGGTTAGTATTACACTCATTATTGAATGAATTCTATGATATGACAATATTCTTGCGGTAATTCTAAAGATAAGTGTTAATAATATAAATGAACATACTACTAATTACTTTAATTCGACTATGCGCAGATCATAGCTAAAAGACCACCTTCCGAATCAACTATTTTCATGTACATATTTCTAAGCACACATTTTATAGTATTCCTGCTAATTGTCGGATGATACTCTGGAATGGACAGTACCTAAAATTGTAATATAATATTGCACATCGTAGATATAATTTATAAGCTACAGAAGCTCACTTCTGATCTGTAACTGATTTCCTGTGCACTTTACTTTTCATGTGCACACCAGAACTGGTTGATCTAGAGAACGATTTTCTACACATTTTACAGTCGTATGGTGTTTCCCTAGTATGAGTTATCAAATGAGAAGTTAAGTCTGACCGTAGATTGAATGTTTTGGTACACATTTGATAACGGAACGATTTTTCTCCTGTATGACGTGCAAGGTGGGATTTCAAATTCTATTTGCGGAAAAATGATTTCTTACAGATTTCGCATTGATGTGGTTTTCCCCTTGTATGACGTACGTGCCTTTGTATGCCGTCTTGTATGATTTCTCAAATTCGCCCTGCGTTGTGGGCTGACAGAATTCTGAAATCACACAGTTCGAGTCAAATGAAGACTTATAGTTTATTTCTGCTGGTGAGAATTCCGCCAACGCCGCTCTTTGCAGATTTATGAATTGGCAAAGAATGAATTTTCTATTTCTGGAGTTTATACATTTTAGAAAGTATTCACAAATTAGTCGTTCTTTAACACATGAAGACAGAATGAGCGAGGCTCAGTTAGTTCCCCAATTGCTTCTATTCAATCAGGAGTTTTAGAATAAACTTTAATCATAATACAACTGTTTCTGGAAGAAAGAGATAGGTAATTCGTATTTAGATTCTTACCATTATTATATAATATTTCATTGTTAATTAATTTTAAGTATTACATTTCACCAAAAAAATTTATGTAGTTCGAAGTATGAAAAGTCGATTATTTTTTACAAAAGGCCGTGGAAAAGAACAGAATCCTTGGATCTACGCCAAATATAACTTTGTTGTTTGAGCGTGCGCTACGTGGAATGTCAGTAAAATCATGTATTCTAACGAAAGTCCATCAAAATAAAATGAGAAGATCAGTGTATTTAATATTCATGGATTTTGTGAATTAATTTCTGTCTTCCATAATCAAATAATCAAATACAATTTGAGACAACCTTTATTTGTACGGCTATAAGTGAATCGATATGAGTAATTTGGGATTGAGTAATGCATTATTCAGTGGTGGGTTAATATATAACATTATTTACTATACCTAGCATAAAATACTTGATAAGGCAATTTTGTAATTCTTGGAATAAATTAACATATATACAATTATTTATTACTTAAATTCGATTACGGAGAAGGTAGTCAACAGACCGTTTCTCGATTCGACTGTGCTCATAACCTAAATGTACTTAAATTGTATTCTATTCAATTCAATGAGTTTATTTACCTGTTGACGATATACAATATTAATCACAACTATTCGAGTTTTCAGCTGGCAGCACATTTTGTATATTTACATACCACTCAAGCCCACTTTTGATCCGAAACTGATTTTCTATACAATTTACTTTTCATGTTTAGTTAAACCATTTGATCCAGGGAATGGTTTTTTACACATTTCTTTCAATTTCTGCCTTGTATGAGTTCCCAAATGCGAAGTTAAACCGCACCGCTGATTGAATGACTTTGTACAAATTTGACAATGGTGCGATTTCACTCCTCTATGACGCTCGATGTGAGGCTTCAAATTCGATTTTTGGGAAAATGTTTTCTTACAGATGTGACATTGATATGGTTTTTCCCTTGTATGTGTTTGTATATGCCCTTGTAGAGCAGATACTTGTTTGAAATCTCTTGCACATATATGACAGTGGTATGGTCTTTCCCCTGTATGGACTCGCATGTGTCCACTCAAATGTGACGATCTTAAAAACGTTTTCGAACATATTTGACAATTGTAGGGTTTATCTCTAGCAACTGCATGTACCTTTTGCGTGTGTGCCTTCAGTTGATATGCTAGAGAGAACACTTTCTCACATATTTGACAATTGTGTGCCTTCTCTTGAGTATGAACCACAATGTGTGCCTGCAATCCACTTGATTGTGAAAATGCTTTTGCGCATATCTGGCACCGGTACGGTTTCTCACCCGTATGAACTCTCATGTGTGAATTCAAATTTCCAGACTGTGAAAATGATTTTGAACAGATATTGCAGGCATGTGGTTTTTCCCCGGTATGAATTCGAATATGTATTTTTAAACAATCTGCTAATGAAAATGATTTTGAACAGAGTTTGCAGGGGTGTGGTTTTTCTGCGGTGTGAACTAGCATGTGTACTTTCAAATTTGCTGGTTTTGAGAATGCATTCGCACAGAGTTGACAGTGGAATGGTTTCTCGCTGGTATGAATTCTGAAATGATTTTCTAACTGGCTATACGTTTTAAATATTTTCCGACATGCCTGACACTCAAACTGTTTCTCCCCCTTCACAGTCAATTGTTCCTTTTGTTGTTCGGAGGTATTAGTCGTTTTCACAGATACTGTTTCTGCTGATTGCTTGTTTTGCTCGAACTGCCGCGAATATGAATGTCCCTTCCTTAAGTTTAAACTCAGTTCATCAAGTTTCTTCAGGACGACCCTAAGCCGAATATTTGGGCCCAGTTTCCAATCTTGTGATCGTAAAGGCAACATTTTGATAATTCTGTAAACAATTTGAATATTATAAATATAGACAAGCTTGCACTTTGAGATTAACCCAGTCGTTTCAATCCTGAGGAGTCTCCATAAATTGTTTCGCGAAATGTACGTCTCATTTCTTCAGTTCTGTCAATGACCATTAGGATATACTGTTGAAATATCACTTCAGGCAGGGACTAGTGAACTAACCATAACCAATCTGCCAAAACCCAATCCGGTCACAAAAATTTATAGCGGTTTTGAGGACTTAATATGACGAAGTGTTCAATTAAGTTTTTTGAAAAACCGCAATGAGTTCTCAATTATAGTAGGAGATTTCCCATGAAAATTTCCAAAAATTTGAAGACCCATATTGGGCTGGAAAATTAACTTTACATGGTGTAATAATATAGAATTGAAATTAATTTTCCAAAATACATGCAAATGCGCATAGTTGTGAGGATTTTCTTTTTTCAACTTCTCATTCATGATTTTAAACATTTCTACGGTTTTAAGTGAAACGTTTTTGATCGATCTGTTGAAGTAGGGAAATGGAACGATATCGCCGCGAGAGCATGGTCCAATCCCCCCGTGCGATGGGCTCCAAATTCCACACTCGGTTTGGTATCGACGTGCTGAACATTATCGCACAGTATGAGTGCATAAACATCTTGACCTTTGAAGCCATCGAAGTTTTTTTTGACCTAAGTCTTTCAGGAACAATGCTCAAAACCTGGATACCAATTCATGTGAGGAATTTGGGGCGCACCGAATGAGTAAGGGGGATGGGTCATGCCCTCCCAGTGATGTGCTTCCCGACTTCAAGAAAACTTCAATCAAAAGCTTTCTGACTATCAATGGTGGGCATTCTGTAGAACCCTACCCCGTTTGTTAGTTAAATTATCATTTCGTTGAACGGCAAAAATTCATTAACCATTTGTTTTCATTGAATTGTACATGGTAATCATATTTTGCAATTTGTTTGTTCGTTCTCTTACTTAAACAATCTATGTGTCTTTCCGCTCAAGTTCTTGATTATTGAGTGAGAGTCCTCCGCTGAGTCAGTCACGTTCCTGTAATTTAACAAAGACTTAAATGTATTGTACATAGTTCAGAATATTTGGAATAAAGGTTGTAATTAGTAACTGCAACGTAAGTAATAATATCTACACCTCGCGACAATTACGTAGGATTTGATTACTCACATTTCAGACCAATAATATTCAAAATGTGGGCTACGTCGTTGTAAAATTCAACAAGGAACGAACACAACAGAAACAGACTGAATTGCGTGAGGTCGAGTCAAGAACTGAACACACATTTTATGTCTAATTGGACTTTTTACCGCATTCCAATTCCCACGGGTACATTTTACCAACGAACACAAATAAAAATGAAGTACAAATTATATTCATGTAACGGATTTCCAGTCCGCAACCTAAAAACATCAACTTATCAAAAAAATAACCAGGCAAAGCAACATTTTATGCATTACACACAAAGTCATTATTTCTTTTGATAAAAATTATCAAAACGAAACGAAATATTTTTTGTTTCAAACTGGTTGGAAAATATCAATGAAGAAATTAATGTTTTTCTGCAACTGTCCAGGTATTATTTCTGCTTACTTTAGGCTGATGCTGTGAATCTTAATTTTTCACAAGTCGTACCAACACATATTAACAATATTAACCTCTAGGCATTACTCTTTTTTTGGAAAATAATGCATCGCATGACCTTTGATTGAATACTGTGAAATGACTCCCCTTAATATTGGATTACTTACATAGGAAATAATTTTTTTTTTAAATAATTCAATTATTTAATGTCACCTTTGTAAATGAGTTTGCATTTAAAAGCCTGTTCCAATTAAATCTGGCAACGACCACTCTGGTGGAGATTCTATTGTCAATATTTCAAGCACATATTTAGTGCTTTATTGTTCCCACTTGGTCCCCATAGAATTCATTTAGGTTTCTTCGGCAATGTAATGGGGTCACTAGAGTAAGGTCTCTGGACAAATAGTGAACTCGTTGATATCAGTTCTCAGACAGAACTTCTCAAAATCTGAAGAGGTTTGAATGGCTACGATAGTAACTTTAACTTTAATTCTAAATTTCTACACCTGGTAATAATTACGTATGATTTGATGACTCACAATTCAATCCACTATTCCAAATTTTGGTTACGTCTATGTAAAATTCAAGGATCAAATACACCAAAAACAGAATAAGTTGCATGGATTGTATTGGAGTGAAATGCAAACTATTATTACTATGCGTTTTCAATGGTGGGCTGAAAGAACTGACCAACCTTTTCTGTTTAGTTGTCTTTATCCCTTACGTTGCATTCCCCTTGCCACTCTAATCCCCAACGACCATAACTAAAAATGGGATGCAAGAATATACACCAGGTTTCTATTCTACAATGCATTCCAAAATCCGACCTCAACCTCATCCTCGTATTGAATGAGTAAGTTATCAACCCGTATTTTTTTTTACTATAGTATACGATTCCCATCCAACACTAGCATATCTCATGAGTTAATATGCTGCTACATAGAAAATCAAAAAAGTACGTAGAAGTCGGTGTTTTCTTAAAATTCTTTCCGTCGTGTACACACTAGATAGATTTAGTTCTCCATACTGTTGTACGTATGTCCCAGATCTGAGGTCTGGTCTTTGCATTGCATTAACACCTATATTGATTTCTTTGACTTAATCATCTTCCTTCGACGCACAACATTATTTTGGTACACCTATTACGCTGATATCGGCCGTCGTCATGACCTTTCGAATATTTGTCAAAATTAACAACGACTGCCCCTTAATGCAGTGATAGAATATCAGTCTCCCGTTAATGACTTCCGAAATGTTACCCCCGTTACTAAATTTTGTCATGACCTATATTTCTAGGATTTTATGTAAACAAATTTGAGTAATTTGGCATGAAGGATTATTCAGTGATTGGACTATTAATACAATTACTATTGTATCAAACACATGATATGAGAATAATTTTATAGAAATTAGGATATATGTTAATAATCGAAATTAAGATCTATACAATTATTTTACATTAATTAGAAAATGCACAAAATGGAGAGAGGAGACCAATAATTGACCGCTTTTTGATTCAACTATTTTCACACACACATCTTTAAGTACACTTTTAACAGTCTTATAGTTCATCAGTGGGTTATATTTGATAAAATCGTTTGTATGGTAAACATCATCTACATCCATCTAATATACAAAGAATCCGGCAATGCGGTGGCTACCTCTCTCGTTTTCCAATGCATTAGTGGGCATAGGAATTTGGCCTTTGACTCCGCGGGGAGGGTCGGAACTGCAATGTGGGCCCGAGTTATTATGATTTTCGGAATCTGCATATTTTTATTGACTAATCCACCGAGTTTCATATTTTTCCCGAAGTAACAGTTCGCGACGTTTCACTGTGAGTAGAGATAATTGAAAAAGTAATATTTAGTGTTGAAAGTACGTTAAGCATGCAACATTATGTTACAAAGGGTGAAAAAATTTCTGACCTCCGGCAGCCGCCTCGAGGGGACCGCCACAAGCGGCGGGCGTCAGTTTCCTGCTCCCATTATTTATAGGAACCCCCCCCCTGGAAAAATTCCTGGATACGCCGCTGTCGTAATACATTTCGAGGATTTGTTAGTACTAAAATATTTGTATGGAAAAAAAGCTCCGTTTATTCAGTGAAATTCTACGTTGTTGGAACGGCGGAAATTAATTGACAATCATTTTTCTGTGTTTCATTGAATTTTATTTTATAATGCTATTTTGTAATTGATGCAACAATCTTCCGGTTCGTCGGATCCAGTTGTTAATTATCGATTGTCTACAGATGAGCTATTAACGTTCCCGTAATTTAATAATTACATGTATTTAAAGTCAGGAATTTGCCTCCTGTTTCAGGAAGAGAGCACGATACACTGTAATGTGATGAGAATGAAATTGGTCTTATACCTTTAGTTTTGGAGTTCAATTCCCGGTCAGCCCACTTCCAAATGGAATGGCAGGTCTGGGTGCTTTATTGTTTCCACTTGGTCTTTACGGAATTTATTTGGTTATCTTGTATATAATTTATCTAAAATTCAACGTGGAACAAACACATCAGAAACAGAATGAATTTTATGAATTGATTGTATTGGAGTGGAATGTGAACTAATAATGTGCTATGCGTTTTCCAGGGTGGATTCAGGAACTGAACGAACCTTTTCTGTGAGGTTGTCTTTATCTCTTCCTTCGCATTCCAGTTCCCACTCAAATACTAACGACCAGAAACAAAAATAGGGTACAAAAATATACAACAGGTTTCCATTCTCACAACACATTCCAAAATCCAACTGCAACTTGTACACAAATCGACGCAGGAAAATATGAAACTATTTCCCCAAAAACAGACCAAACTGAACTAAAATTCCCTGTAAAGTTTTCTAAGTACTTTTACCGCATTCCACTCCCAACTCATACCAATGACCAGAAATAAAAAGAGGGTTCAAGCATGTGACTGATTTCCAATCCACAAAACCAAATATTAAACGTGCACACAAATGAGAAGGCACAAAGGAACATGTGATCCATTTCACACAAAAAAATGTTCAATAATAATTCCAAACAAAAAGTTGATTTAGATCAAATGAAAAATTTGTCAATATTTTCTCCCTGAAACGCAATAGAAATATTTAGTGTTGGATAAAAGTCAATGAGATAAAATTTGTATTTTTCAGTAATTGTATGGGTATAATTAGGATAACTCTGTAGACCTTAAATTTTCACTGACCGTACAAAATAATGACTTTTCCAATTTCCAGACACTATTTTTTAATAAGTAATGCGTCGTATCCCCCGATTCCTTTCAAGAATCATTGTGGATATCTCTGTGAACATTTGTGAATTAAATGTCTTGAAATACTTCCCAGTGAAGAGAAATATCCATCAAGTCAGCTCTGAAGGGCACGGCAATGAAAGTAGATTTCCAAAGATCCGAAATTTCAGAATAAACTGTTTTCAACATTCGGACTAATTTGTAAACAAAAAATGAATAGCGGAGAGAAGTAATGGCACGAGTACGCAGTGGAATGTCAGCTAAACGTACTTTTTGACAAAAGTAAATCAATATTAAATGGATGGACTAATGTGTTTAACATAACATTAATTGACTTTGTAAGATATCGAGTCATAAACCGAACGAAACATTTCTTTAGGGTATTCATGTGCTTCATTCGCATTCCCCTTCAACTCTAATACCAACTACCAGATACAAAAAGAGTACACCTAAATAGAGCAGGTTTCCAAATCCTGCCTCCTATCCTTTACAAAGTGGAACTGGGACTTGCGGACAAACAAACATAGGAAAATATGAATGTACTAGAAAACCCGATAGCTCGCAAGCGAGCTACTTCCGAAAATATTATTATACATAAATTCAGAATCATAATTATAAAATGAGAATATTCATGTGGTTGAAGATGATTCTAGATCGTACGTTTTATTTATCTGTGGTCCGACTTCCATCCGGCATATGTTAGCATATACAGTGAACCCAAAAAGTAGCGCAGCCACTCGTGGTCAATTTTTGAAAGAAAGTGGCGGGAGCGGGGAATAGACGAATCAAATTGGTCTGTCCCGCATTACCATTCGTCAATTCCTTTTTCCCGCCACTTTCATTTAAATATTGCTCACGAGTGGCTGCGCTAGTTTCTGGGTTCACTGTATACCGCCACAAATTAGAAGAAGCATGAAGAAAACGTATATAGATCATCGGAATTTTTATTTATTTGTGGTCCCATCTTCACCTGGCATATATTAGCATATATACCGCCACAAATATAAACAAACATAAAGTATTTAAGAAATCGTAGTTTTAATATCGTTTCATCGTCGTGATCTATCGAAATCTCTCCGCCCTTCAGGAAATTCTTCGTCTGGCTCACTGTTCTCTTACTCTGACTCTGTGGTCTGCTCTGGCTCTACCTGTGCGACTAACGGACCTCGAAAGGGGTGCGGTTAGAATGGCGAAAACAAAATTGGCAAATTGAATATCCAAATTGGCAAATTAGCATTTTCCTTTTATCGTTCCAATTCTAATCGAGGCTACACTTACACCAAGAGAAGCAGTAAGAATGGTGTTGACTACTACTATTGTGACAAAGGAACCCTTTGCACTGCTTCAATTATATCCCGGGACGGGAAGTGGTCTGAAGGAAGAGGAAAATCCTGGAACAACGGTGTTCATTATTCTCACCCCCCAGATTTGAACTAAGCCGTAGCGCCATAATGATGAAGACCGTTGAAAATATTGATCTCAAGTCACAAAAAAAATTCTTCACCGGGACCTTATCACAAGAATTCTCAATTACAACAGGCAATCGGCTTACCGATTTCCGGACCCGAAATTTCGGGCAGACGTCAAATTACCAGAAGCATGTACAAAAACTACCCGCGGAGATAACTTCTTGTACTACGATGTTACACAAAGCTTTCAAGTTTTCCTTGATTCTGAATAAAATTTTGGTTTTGCCAACTTTGACACCTCACTTTTCTTTATTCGCCAATTTCGTTTTAGGTGTCCAAATTTTGGTGAAAGTTGCAAAAAGAAATAATTTGCCATTTTTGTTTTCGCCATTCTAACATGGAGTCCCTCGAAAGAGGTTGTCAAAAGAACTCGAAAGAGGTTGTCGGAGAATCTCGAGTGAGATTGTAGAAGAACGGCAGATATTTTGGTCCTAAGATGGGCCGTCGGATTTTAGTCTTAAGAAGGACCGTCGGTTTTTGTCCTAAGAAGTCCTGTGGGTTTTGAGTCCTAAAAGGTCAGCTGGGAGTTCACTGGCACCTTTCCCTATTCGGCAGCAACCTACAAAAGAAATAAATAATTTTAGGTTACGTAATAATAATATAAGACCGCAGAATTACCTTTAAATTTGATGGGAGGCAGAGTACCACGATGACATAGCCCGAGGCAGTCAACGCGACTGGCAACCGCTGACCTAAAAATATAATAGAAAAAAGTTTGAAATGACTAAATGACTTGTATTTATTTGAAAACCGTGGACTATTATAGTACTTATTTGAAAATGGTGTAATTTGCTCGAATGACTTTAATTTGAGTTCTACAATAACTCTGGGATTTCATATAATGCCAAAAGTGACCTCTATTTGACCTCTGTATGTATTTAGGAGGAGGTCTAGAGGAACAATAAGGTACTGCCAAGCCTTCTAAACCTAAGCCAGCTGAGGCCCATTGCGGTCGAAAAATTCTCGACTGCGAAACATTTGACCTCTGCGTTGACCTCTGATGTCGTTCGTAACGTGACCAAAACAGTCGTCGCGTAAAAGTAGAAAAATAATTTTGAGGTCAAAAGTGACCTTTCAGGTGACTTCAGGTTTGACCTCCGAGGTGATTAAGAACATCACAACCGGAATCATGGTTAAAAACCCGAAATATGTCATCGTCGGTCATCAGTGCTTTTTTCAGTACTGATTACATTTTTTTCTGGTTTTGGTTCTATCTACGCTTTATTTTTTACTCGGAAGACCGAATGAAACCATAAAAAAAATAAGAGGAGAAATTCAAATTGATCAATTAAATTTGGAGTCAAAATTTTGATTAATAAAATTTCTTACACGGCATGCTGGTGTTGGGTGGAGTGATGAGCCGAATGGATTACGACGGGCTACTGAATGACTGACTGCGGTGTTTGTTGGATGCGAGTGAGAGTCAGCAGTGACTTTGACAGTGGTGTTGGTTGGATTGAGTGAGGGTCAGCAGTGACTTTGGCAGTGGTGTTGGTTGGATTTGAGTGAGAGTCAGCACAGCAGTGACTTCAACTTCTTCTGTTATTGGCGGTAGTGTTTGTTCTGAGGACGACGTCAAAATCCAAAATTGAAATTGGTTCAAGGTGGACAAACGATCAATCGATAAGAATCCTGGTGGTCGTGCTCGTGGTGAATTGGAACTCTGAGATTTGAAATTGACGGTGAACTGTGTTTCCTCTAAATAACATGTCACCTCCCGCGCCACTATGGACGGGAGGGCTGTGCATATGTATGCACAGTCCGAAACCTACGATACAAGAAATCTATTTCCCAAATTCCATGTCACCGTAAATCAGTAAAACATAGCGCAATATATATGTTATGGGAATCGTAAAATGGCGGCCTTTTCATATTCCTTCGTTTTCTAATACCAAAGATATCGATTCTGACTAATTTCGGCATGGCGAATTTGATTCCGATGTCGAAATTGACCTAATGTCAAATTCAAGATGGCGGACCAAGATGGCGGCCTTTTCCTATCTCTTTCAATTCTGATACCGAAAATATCAATTCTGACTAATTTCGGCATGGCGAATTCGATTCCGATGTCGAAATTGACCTAATGTCAAATCCAAGATGGCGGACCAAGATGGCGGCCTTTTCTTATTTCTTTCAATTCTGATACCAAAAATATCGATTCTGACTAATTTCGGCATGGCGAATTCAATTCCGATGTCTAAATTGGCCTAATGTCGAATCCAAGATGGCGGCCTTTTCCAATCTCTCTCATTTCAGATACCAAAAATATCGAGTCTGACTAATTTTGGCATGGCAAATTCGATTCCAATGTCGAAATTGGCCTAATGCTGAATCCAAAATGGCGGACCAA
>JAQGCA010002885.1:0-12917 GCA_034698945.1 Protaphorura quadriocellata | reverse complement strand
TGAAATTGTTGTTGAATATTTAAATGACTCTAACATCTCATCTCATTTTCGCTTTCTCTTAATTGTCCAAGGAGATGTTCAACTGTACGTGTATGGCTTCTTTTCTGTGAAATGAGTCGTCCTTCAGGTTGCAGATTTTGAGCCATGTAGTACAAACCAGTTGTTTAGACCCAACAGTATTTTTTCACCTCGACGAAAACATATATATTCAAAGTAACGTTTTTCTATTCTAAAATGTCGAAATAAATGAAACTTCACGGTATGGAGATTGGATTAGCTTTGTTGAAATCATTAAACTGGAATTTATTATCATTGTCTTTAAATTTACTTTCGGAACCTCTTGGTAATTGATTGTGAATGCAATGAGTTTTAATTACATCCAATAATGTCGGTAGTCATTCATCATTTTGATTCCGTCGGATTTTAAATCCCAAATGGTCCTGCAAAATAATTTTCTGCACTGTAGCGTATTGGTAGTAGAGTCTTCCCTGGCTTAAGCAGAGAGCAGCCAATTCTTTATATAAATATCCGACGATATTTGACCATCTCTTCTAGTAAATTCCAATGAACGGATCGCAAGTCCTGTAATTTCTTAATTAGTTCACCAGACATTGTCCAACAGCCTAATTTTGATTTCGTGTGACACATTTGTATTGAGGCCATATTCATGGACCATCCAACTCAGCGAAATCATTTCTTTTGATCGTGGGCTTCGTACTTTCCTATCGGAAACCGAATTCGAAATGAATTTGTGGTTGGACATACAAATTCAAAACGCGACGCACAACGGTCGGTCTGGCTATAGCAATAGCAGAACTCACCAACCAACGGTATCCAGTTTCTTTTCAACCCAAGTTAAACTTCCTCTGCACTGAATTCGAAGGTATAATATTTGATCCACCTCAGTCATGTTTGTGCACTTGCACTGTTGACTATGGAAGACCAACAAGGGAACTATTTACTTCAATAGTTACTCAATAGTTGGCATTTGATCGACTCGAGCAGTTACATATCATTTCTTGAATTTTTGAAAATCAGTTCGGATCGCTCCCTTGTAATATGTGTTTGTAACTTTTCCCAACCTGTTTTGCTTTCTCCATCGCCGCTGTAGTGATCAGGTGAGTTGCCGTGCTTAAAATAGTGAATTCGATTTGTTTTACGACAACCATGACTGTCGCACTCGTGTAATGTTGCAGCATGTAAATGTAAATGCAATTCACGACCTCGGGGTTCTCTATGAGATTCATGAAGTGTGCATGTATGACATCCGTTCCCGATCTCACCATAAAAACCACCGTGTTGTGTTAATATTCGAGACCAACCTATGGAAAGTTCACTTTATCAGTTTTTGACATAATTTCTGCATGCTATGATGTACGACAAGGTTTACAGTTTTATGACAGCTTTTATTTCCGGTTTTAGAATTGTTTCTAACTACGATAACAAATATAACGTCGCGAATAAATATAGATCACGGAAGCAATTGCAATATTCTGTATTTGCTAGTTGATTCCGTTGTGTTGCGCTCATGGAAAGAAAAATAGTTATGAGTCACCGGGTGAATATTGTGAACTTGACTTTGAAACGTTGGTGTTTGTTTGGCATCAAGTGTGGGCGAATTCTACGTTACTAATCGTAAGTGCGGATAAATACTGGTAGCGTTTCAAGAGCGGAAACATTCATTGCATTAGACAGTATTCGGTTGTTGAGTGAAAGTAAGCTTTCTCTCTGCTCTGCAGGGGATTATGATCTTGTGAACACATCATGCATGGGGTAACGGAACTATTATAGGGCCCCTGGAGTCATTTGGAGTCTCCAACTGAATTCCTTGATTATAATTTCGCTCATATTTCTATCTCAGAGTCGAAAGAATTATGGACCAGACTAAACTCAGCAAATGAGTAAAAGAAACACCACTGGGAGTCCATTCATTCCATAAAAATGATTTTAATTTGTGTACGCCTTGTAAAGACTGTTCTGGCAACAATGGAGAATTCACAGCGTGGTCTCATGATTTAGTAATTCGTATTATTCAGAACCACAAATATTATGTCCTCAGGAGGTCAGTAAGGAAGATTTCTCAGTTTCGCCAGGAAGCACAGGAACTTGCAAGGAAGTCCTCATGATCTGTATGAGATCAGCTTTGAGGTAAAAGCTCCATGGGGTATCCCATGCTAAAGTCTTTAAAAGAAATTCTCTAATTCACCGTTAATGTTGTCTGCACCTTCTTTGCACTTCTTTCAAAGATTTCAATTTTTTAAATCAATTTTTGAGTGCTGCGTTAGGCGTTAGGTAATGTCACTTTTGAAGGTTTCAGGCGAAGGGTTTTCAAAAACATAATAAGTACAGTCTGGGCGAGATCGGAGAGAATTACCTCAAATAGTTTCCTCGTTAGTAGTTATCATGCAATGTGCATATCAAATAAATATTAATATTTTCAGATTTTAACGTCTAGAGTAGAAGACTTTTGAGACGAAAAGTAATTTGATTATTTTTTCATGTATGTACATAGTATTTAGAAAGTTCTTAATAGTAAAGGGAACACAGTAGAAATAAGTCGAAGGCCACAATTGAGAAATACATAATACATGTTTACAATATCAGCCCCTTTGCTATATGTTTATTTCTGCGGACAAAAATATATTTAGAATGACTGAATCGGCTGAATAAAGTGTTCACATACCAAACGTTTACTTTGACTTGTAAGTTAGGATGACGAAAGATCCGAACAGATTTCGTTGTATGAACGTTAGCGATTGTGTACACTTGTCATCATCATCACTTTCATCATTTCCCCTTACGGATAACATGTCATGCAAGGCCCACATGTCTTGAATTTCCAATCTAAACTTTCTCAAAAAAGTTCATGCTACACAAATTCTTCAAAACCTCATCAAAAGTTCCAGCGGGATGGTGTGTTTAAAAACGTTGAAAGTAACCCTGGGTTTGGAATAATTTGCAAAGTGCAAGTATACACCTGAGGAAGTCAAATTAGCTGTCTAATAAAAAGGGCTACTATTTATTTCGCCCCCTAAAAAAATAACTTTGTCCCCGAAAAAAGTAACCGTGTTCCTGGGTCACTTCCTGAAGAAAGTACCACATTTCTTAGGGGGCACAAAAATTAGTAGCAGTTTTTATTAGATAAATTTCAATGTGTGCAAATATTCGAATTTTTCAAACTCATAAAGAATTATAAATTGGCCATTTTTCAAAACTATTGAAAAGCCTTGTACATATAAAAATATGTAGTTTAGACGTCGGAATTATTTTGACTGAACTTATCTGGAGAATGCAACGTGTGCAAATCGAGGTAAAGACAAATAGAAAGTTAGAATTCTGCCAGAACCACTAAATTAAGGTAGGCTTTCAGATCTGTAAAACAAAATTGGGGGATATTGGTTATGAACCTCCCTGTACAGTCTACAAATAGAAAATATTATTCTGCTATGAATATGCGAGAAAATATTTCCTCCCAGATTTTTGAGAATCTCATGAAAATTTAATGAAGGAAAACTCTTCTTTGTCTTAAGCCCTGACGCTGTCTTGACTTCTGCTCCTACAATAGACAATTTTGAAGGAAGTTGTTCGTAACGTACGTATCATCTTCGCATCTTCCACTGACTCCATTGTAATAGACATTGAGTCAAAACCTTTTGTGCAATTTGACTAATTAATCCTCTTCCTTCAGCTATTGTTCTGTCTCTCTCTATTTCATAACTGGAGGCTTGGGGTAAGGAAATTTGATTAGAATGAGAATATTGTTGATGTGAACTTATTCCTCTGCTCCAGGCTTCTTCCTTGCAACTATTTCGCAGAATTCAAAACCACAAACTTGGAAAAGTTGAATAGGATTGAACAGGCTCATATTTCATTATGCATGAATTACAAAGACAACTGCTCGGTGTACACATGAATTCATTGCATATTTTCCAAGGACTTCTTGAATATTCCCTTTGTGAACGAAATATAGATTACAGAGTCAGTCCGTAGCATAGTGACAGAGGAGGTTCCTTAATATTCGCCGCCTGGGGTTCGATTCACTGTGTGTTGACTCTGTTTGTGACTTTACTGCTAGGACAGGAAAATCTTCAATCAAACCCGTACATAATTTAGCTCAAAATACAAAAATATTAAAGGGGTCTTATTTTCGGTTCATTTGATTTGCTCAGGTATTGGTATTCCAAGGACGACCGAAGAGGAAGTTTCACTTAAAATGTTTTGTATTATTCAGGTCTATATATATTTTTAACATTTTTAGGACGTAATAGGGATTTGGCGAATGACATTAAACGGAGACGTCGGCTTGTCTTGTTTGAAGTTCTGTGCGTCTGTCTGTCAACAGGTGTTGGCAGGTTGGTCTCTTCCTAACACCAACGTCGGACGCAACCTCGAAGTTGAAAAGCGCGAAAAGTATTTACCAGGCCTGCAATACAATTTCCAACATTCCTCAACTAAAACCACAGAAAATATTAATTTTCGACCTTTACTGATTCTGATAAACATTTTTCTAGCCGAATTATTTTAGAAAGTAGCAAGGCACCAGAAACTGAGTACTTACAAAGTGTAAAGTTCCTTCCATTTTTCTTCTCGGAACTTGCAGATTTGTAACATGTCTGTTGGAGAGAACTGAAGATCCATTGTCTGGGATTTTGCTCAGTCAGGCATTATAGAAGTTAGTGTGAGAGGTAATTTTTACTGGAACATCCCTCCTCATTGTGCTAAGATTCCTTTGGCTCAGACCACAAAAGAAGAGTATCTATTGAATTGCTTTTGCGGTAAACCAAGTTGAGAAATGATGATCACTTTTGAATTCCTTTGAGCGAACACTTGACGAAGTTTTTTCCATGATTAATTATAATCTGACACACTTATTCAGTTTGTGTTACAGTCAAATTTTGAAATTATGTGATTATTTGAATGTTTAGATTCCATTGGACAACTAACGTAGACTTTTTTGTTGGGCGTCCCATAGCTAGGATAAATCTCTACAGTACAGATGGTTAGAGTATACGTGAAATATTGCGTGAACTTTAATGGAATATCAAAAATAAGGTTTGCAAATAGATAGAGTTTCCACTTAACAGTAATGTAGTGGGTACTCAAAATCGGATTCCCACGTTTTCCTCCTGAGGTAAGTCAATACAAATATCAGGTAAGCTTTTATTTGGAAAACGGAAGGAAGCTTGAGAGAGGAATTGCACCATCAAACAGAGTACGCGAATATGTACAGTGTGGTTCATAGACACGACTACTTTAGAAAAGGACTAATTCAAAAAATCTTGAAATCGTGATTCCGTCAGATTTAGACCCGCTTACAATACCCATATTTGGTTCATGGTATTTGGTGAACAGCTGTTGTGAGCCACCCGGTTAAGTGAGTTACATTCATGCATATGTACGTACGTATGTAAACTCTGAGCAAACAAATAGAAGAGTGAAATGAATTCCAGATGAAGGTTTCGGCCCGTTGGGAGAAAACCCAGATGTTTATTCCCATTTCATCCTATCTCCAACATTCTACGTTATCACAAGAATAATATTCAATGGACCAATAAAAGCGTCTTAGGGATATGAAGGATTCTCCATTTACCGAACGCTCTGAAAGGATTATCATTCCTGGGAACACTACACTAACTCAATTATATTGAGGCGGAAATGCTCTGTAATGCAGGCTTTGCTCACCGCATGTACCACTACCACACCGCCATTTGTATACACATTTGCTAGTGGTAGTCGCATGTGATCGTTTATTGCATTAAGGCACGTAAACCGAAGTAGTAATTCCCAGTAATCTCAGGTAATTGGATATGATTCGTCATGAATGGTATCAATTATCGTGACACTCAATGTTATTATGTACTAGAATTCAGGCGGCTAATGAATTTATTGTCTCCATAAAAGTCCCTCTTTAGCGTAATTCTGCCGGAGTGCGTACATCGGTGCATCCAAATGTCACCTCAATTTAATATAATTTCCAACGGAATGGAAAATCTTGGAATTTTGAAGTGGCACTGTTACCGCTGGCATACAATACATAATTCCAGCGCGGCGAACGGGATGTACCAGATGTCACCTGAATTTAGCAAATTGGCATTCCGTGGTATTTTTTGTTAAATAATGATATCAAGTAAAAATACTTGCATTTGTTGCAAATACATACTGGTTTATAAATTGTTCAGATATCTGTTATTGTGTGGAATGACTCATCGCGCTGAAATGGCGTTTATAATATTTTTATTTTGAATAAATAATTTATATATGTTAAAAGCCGTTTATAAATCACAAATGTCGAAGTTTTGGAATGATATGCGATGGAGTAGGCATTAACAGATGTATCAATATTTAAAATCAGCCCCAAAAAATTAATATTTTGAGCCCAAAAAGCGGCAAGAATAGGTTAATGTGTGCAAAGTTTTCTGCGAAAGTCGATTTCAGAAGTCAGCTTGAATAAAGTCCAAAGTAGAGTTTAGCGAGGCTTCGCATTCCGGACATTTGTACACAAATTCATCTTGCATGTGACCACCAAGAGAGATCTCTGTATTTCTGGCGGTTTTTTTGACGAATGAATTCTCCACGGTTTCCTTGAGTAAGGGGTATCTCGCTGTATTTTTTTTCGACCGTTAAGATTTCCTCGTATATCCAACACGGAAGATTCGACAAAGAAATTTAAATGCCACCACTAAATGCCAGGTGGTAAATACCTCCTCGAACCATGGTCATGAAAAATTTCATACATCACTCCAACTCTAGTGAACATTTAATGGAAACTGTGCCATTTTCCACATTTTCTAAATAACACGTCAAAATAAATAATCGTTCGAATTTTGTTTCGGATGGTTACAGCTGTCGTACACATTTTCGACAGTCGAAGAGTAAACGGCTCTGATTACCGACCCTCCAAAATCCAAGTTCAGTTCTTTCATCTTCAGTAACAAGGAACCACGGATGAAAGAATCCCCTGGCACACACCCAATCCCAATCCTCTGGAAACAAGTAAAGACACACCAATAAGATAGAAAGACACGTCCGAACATTTCTTTATTATTTTCAAGGGAGCCACCAAATGTAACCATCCAAAACGAGTTCGTGCCTAAAGATGGTATTCAGATTCAGATCCCGCTAAACCAGTACTTCGCTGATTTAGAAGCAGATTTGTAAAGGCTCAGACAGAAGGAAAATAGAGGGAATTCGGGAGAAATCATGCAAAGAATCCCAGAATTTTTAAATTACCATCGTTTCACACACAGGGTGGTTCATGTCCACTACACGTGATGTTATGTAAATATTCTGCAGTTCAAATATATACGGTGAAACAAATTGTGAGCTATTCAATTCAGTTGAAAACGTGGACAAATCATGCATAGAATATTTTTTTTTCATTTTCTATAATAATATACAATCATATTTTGCCAATTATTATACGTAGGAGGTAAATGCGTGGGAGAAATCTCAAGTGTAGAAAAAGTTACTTCCAGTAGTCACGACAAATTGGAAACCAAAAAACTGCTGCTGGTCTCACTAATGCTTGTTATTATTATTATTAACAGCCACCGTTAAATATAACTAATGAACCACCTTGTTAGAAAAGCGAGGAACACTGAGAAAACTCCAGAATTGGGAAACGTGATAGTGCCGTGAAGAAAACTTTCTGGAGGAGTCCTGTTTTTGAATCCAATCCGATAAAATAACAAAAACTCAGTTTTCACCATCCAAGTCCCTAATGCTTTCTCCGTTGAGCGTAAAAGTAAGGATTAGATTTATGTTGTAGTCTTCGTGCGGGTTGTCAGGGCTGGCTTTCACTTTATCTCCTTTTCCTCACCGAATCCCATTACATCTCTCATCCACTCCAGAGTCCAAACCAACCTGGACCTAGAGTTTATATTAGACTTTAAGGCAGCCAGGGGTATAAAACAATAGCGATTGAAGTAAATATTGATATCTTGAGAGATGAATGGCTACACGACCTAGGATAGTACAGGCTAGTCCAGATTCTGTTTTAGCCCTTGGGATTATTTCCGAGCACAAGAGTGGAAAATAAATATTGCACACCGCTTACCTAGATGGTAATGCCAGTCTGACAATATTTTTTTTGTGCGAGAAATCCAACTCGAAAATAATATTGACAAAGTACAAAATTTTATAAACGTTCCTTATTGGAAAATTGACGTTGACATTGTCATTTTATGAGCCACCATGTAAATGTTAGCTTTCTGGTACGATGTAGACTTTAAGGTGTTCAGTTAATCTACTTTCTCCTTGAGAAAGGATGTTTGAAAGTTATTTGGATGATGCGATGGGGATGGATGTGTTTTTTATGTGTGGGTGGCTTAGAGTGTTGATGATTGGGGCTATTCCAGGATTCTAGAATCAAGAGAGTGAAAGCAGAAGGAGATGAGCTGTGCTAACCAAGTTCTCCTTCAGTGAATTCATTCCGGAGAAACTCCTCAGCATTTATGACTGTCTTATCTCTTCTAAACTAGGGACATCAAAAAGCCGTAAGTCCTGGCTCTTCTTACAGAACACAGAAGGAGTCGAGTGAAACGGTGATGAAAGAGACTCTGGACTGGGAACTAAGTCATTTCAAAGGAAGCAGTTCGGCATTAATGCTCGTAAACAACACCGTTGGCTCCTTTACATTCCCTTTTGCGTTTCGATGTAGCCCAGTTTTCTCCTCATACAGAATTAAGACTCCAGAGCAGGTAGTAATTATTTGGCACAGTAATTATGGACTGCCTTGTAATAATGTTGAGAGACCAATCTGGAGAGGTTCTGTAAGTAAAACTCTGCACGATGTATGTAACTTGAGGAAAAGACGCACAGACAATATGTTTCAATTTCACTGCACTTACAAGGGTAGAATAGTAATTGGAATTCTGAATTCCGTACCTGGTCAGAGAAATCTTGGGTCAATTGCATTAAAGAGACCGGGAACTAATTAGAAGATTGCGAAAGAAGACCAGTGTTCCAGCTTGGAGGATGGACAGCATTCTGGCAAGTCTGCTACCTTTTCAATTCTTTGAACCACCTGAGAACTCAAGTCTCGTCCAGGGTGATTACACAGAGAACATAAGCCGCAAGCCATCAGCAACTAAGGTAGAAACTTATTAACTCGAGTACACAATTTCTTTCCTAACTTTTACTTTCAGAGAGTTTGACAAGAGAACATATGTTCGAAAAGGTATTGGAAGTTAGAACACATACTTTTTCAAAAGTTCAAGTAACAATGCAGTCTAAGATTTGACATTCCGTTGTACGTAGCATAAAAGTAGCACAAAAGTTGAAGCAAGTTAACCACTGCCAGTTTAATTTAAAAATTATAAACGAATTCGGACAAGAATCGACTTTCTGGGCGGACCTACCTGAGGAATTCAGGAATCGGATTTCTCTGCACAAGGATGGAAATGTAGTGCGTTCCTGTTTACCTCACGCTCATCATCTTAAGGTACAACTCAGACTTCGTGACCTTTTCCGTGCCGAAGGGATATTACATTTCCTTTGACGAAACAATTACAAAAAGACTAAACGTCAACATCAGGTGCAGAGATTCAAAGTCAGGCTATATAAATAATCTGCTTACATCCAAAATTACAGCTAAAAATCAAAGCGTACATTGGCTTGCTTCAAATTTTTAGAGATGCGGAGTTTCTTATTTCAAACGTTTCGGAATCCGTCACGAACGGGCACATCTGTGTTATTTCATCATTTCGAAAAGAGATCAATTATGTTACAAAATTACGCTGCTCACTACGCAGCAGAGCAAAGCAAAATTTCTACGTTTGTTTCAAGTTGAATGCGTTAGTTTAGTATGTAGTTAGACTTTACTTTGTCTTTAATTTTGGGTTTATGCTATGCTACAAATTAGTTGTAATTAGTAGTATTTAAATTACATCTTTAATTTAAAGACACATTCCCAACATATTTGATAAGAACTGACTTTTTAAATAAAATATGCGGAACATTCAAAAATAATCAGTTAATTTATTTTGACTTGAGTAAGTGATCAACATAAATACATATGCACTATGCTCTAACTATCTAACACATATAAACTTTGTTCAATTTATTCCATACTCGCTTTTGCTTCTTACCTTTTAACTCAAACTATCGTGATAAAACTTTTGATGAGGTTTTGAAGAATTTGTGTAGCGCCAACTTATTTGAGAAAGTTTAGATTGGAAATTCAAGACACGTTGGCCTTGTATGACATGTTATCCGTAAGGGGAAATGAGGAAAGTGATGATGATGACAAGTATACACAAACACTAACGTTCATACACCAAAATCTGGTAGGATCTTTCTTGATTTTAACTCACAAGTCAATGTAAACATTTGGTGTGATCACTTTATTCAGTCATTCTAAATATATTTTTGTCCGCAGAGAAAAACATGTAACAAAGGGGCTCGTTTTGTATACATGTATTTCTCAAGGGTGGCCTTCAATACATTTCTATCTAGTCTAATATTGCCTTTTCTAATACATCCACACATTATAAATTATATAATATGTATAATGAAATAAACAAAGTATCTTGAGAAAACTTCTCGAAAAAACTTACAACCTTCATTTTTTTTCAAAAGTCTTCTAGCCTCCAGGTCAGAAAGTGAAAATATTTATATTTATTAGATATGCACAATGCATGATAACAGCCAAGTATATGCAGAGTGATTTCTGCACTCAAAATAGTTCCCACGTAAATATTTCTAGTGCTTTCAATCAGACTAAATATTTCCTTGTCAGTATTATTTTGCCCCAGACATTCAGTTAAGTAAAATATTGTATTTTCATTATATATTAAAATGTCTTAACATTTACATTGCTTTCTTGTAACACGCTGATTGATTGCCTTACATTCCAGACACTCAACTTCTATTAAACATGGCGAGTCAACCTTACTTTGTTCACTCAGGTCACACCACAATTCTTATTCGATTCCAATAAATATATCTTACTCCAAAATTATAGAAAACACGAAAATTCACTAAAGAAACTACTCTCGTTGTCAGAGCATGAAGTACTAAAATATCTACACGTTTATTGCATTCGCTGAATCCCAGTGTAGTCAATCGAGGCGCAAGCATTACAATCCATTGCAGTTCGAGGAGCTGAGCGGGTTTCCAACAATGCAAATCACACATTTTTTCTAGGGTCTTTTGCAAGAGTGAGATTACAGGAATGCGGAAAAGTACGACAAAGTGACAGAAGCTTTGAATTTCTGTTGCACGCACAACACGCTTATGAATTAAGACTTTCCAATCATAAAGACTGAGGACCAAGATATCAAGGTAACAAGGGATGTCACCAATGTGACCAAGACTATGTGGCAACATCGTAGGAAATACTCCTGACCTGTCTCTCATTTTATTCTCTCAGATTTTGAGCACTCAACGCACGACTCAGTCTAATGGATGTGAAAGATAAAGACGAAAGACAAGACGAAGACAGCAGACGCATACAACTTTCACTCTTACTTTGACTAGAAAAATTCAAATAAAATTCCAGACGTGTTGTGCTGAGCCTGACACACATAAATATAACTTATTTTCGTCTACCATGCATCCATACTCCGTATAACTTCGAAAATAATAACAAAAACTCAAACTCTCGTAAGCGATATGTTGTCACTCTCATATACGTACGTTAGTTGTATTTTCGTAGATCGGAGGATTGAATATCATTGTCTACCTCTCAGAAGTGAAATTTGGTCGTACATGTAACATTTTATATTCATATTCAGATAGGGAGACAGGAGCTATCAATTTCCATCATCACAACAGTTCGTCAGAACTTTCACCATCTATCACATTCAATGTATCACAGGAGAAGTTTACACAAAAGACGACGATTTCAAGTTGAGATACAAACACCAGCAGCAGGAGGTTGAGTCGAGTCAGTGATTTGGGCTTTGAGTATATTGTTCTTTGGGTGAAATTGTCTTCGTGTCAGTATCATGATTCCAGGATTCCTGGAATAAAAGAAAGAAATTCATGAATTGAAGTAGAATATTCCAGTGAATTCTATTATTGCGAAACATTGTATATAACTTATGACCAATTGTATTGTGCAGTTCGGTAATGACTTCAGCTTGACTGGATAAGGTACCTGTGGATGATATTTAGTTATCGCGCATATTTCGGCTTCCGTCCTAGGGTTATTTAAATAACATGCTCTTGGTGTCAATATACAGGGTGTTTCCGAACAAGAGACCAATTGTTTGTTCAATTTGTCGCGTGGATACAAGAATTCATGTTAGAGTCCGTCGCATCATAGTCATTGATATAAGGGAAGTTGTTTGAACGTCAGCGAAGTTAAATGCAAATTGCTCCGAAAATTGAAAATCAAAGATTCTATATTAGTTTTGGCTTCAGTAATTTTTCTTCTTCAATTAATTTCTATCTGTGAAAGTCAAAACGTCAAAAATACAAATTCTATCGTGGCTATAACATAAATTCTTGTATTCAAGGAAAACGGCGTACCCAGTAATTGTTCTCTTTTTCGGGAATACCCCGTATTTCTGATTCTGCGGTCGCGAATACAAAACCGTTAAAAAATATAAGGCAGCGGTCTATGACAAGGTTGCTTACCTCCAGCATCGCCTTGGTAATGATATGATATCTTTCGAATATCCATTTACAAGATATCCGTGTCATCCCGTCGTGATCCCTTTCTCCCCGGATGTCTATTTCCGTTCTCACACTGAGACGTGAGTAAAACGGTTTCCTTGGTCAAATTGATTTGAATTTCATGATTGTCCATCATTTGATGTTCATATTGTGTTGGTCTTTGACTGAGACGTCCAGGACGAACACCCCTCCAGAAATTCCATTTACATTGTATGACCTTGCGGAATGCTTTTCTAAAATTTTCTGAGAGGAAAGCATAGAGGATTGGATTGACACATGAGTTCATGTATCCAAGG
>JAQGCA010002884.1:0-12919 GCA_034698945.1 Protaphorura quadriocellata | reverse complement strand
TTCTTATAAAGTCTAATTGTTTACACGTATTTTTGTGTAATAATATCAAACTTTGTTTGGAAAGTTTGTGGCTATGTCATTGTACGAGTGCAAGAATGCTGAGGATGGCTTAGTAGGGGGTAAAGAACATTAGAAAGAAACCGGAGGAAAATACAAAAAACATGTTAAAAATTCATGAGTTTCTCTGTTAAAAGACGTGCTGGGTTTTTGTTGCTGAGTCCTTGCTTACATATGTGTTGTTCATTCCCAGTTACAATGATGGAATTTGTCCACTGAGACTGATGTGATGATGAATTTGTGTTTGAGAAGTTGAAGTTAAGGACTCCTTATGCAATGTAATGGTTCCGTGGTTATGATTGATTTTCATAGTCAGGAAGGGTTGTTGGATAGGAGAGGTTCACCTGTTCTGTTGTGTCAGGCGAGAGGTACATAATTGTGGCAAGGGTATGAACAGAAACATGTATTTTGAATTGGAATTGTGAGAGTAGGGATGGTTTTTGTTGGCTGGACGGGGGTCGGAGAACTTGAGAATGACTGGAGAAAATAGGTATGGAAATGGTTACCTGAGCATTTTGTACTTTTCGCAGCTGGAAATGAAATGCTCCATCAAGTCATAATAAAACTGTGAGATGAGAAGGGCTGACGCTGACTGACTGACTCTTGGAGTCCACGTCAAAGTCATTCCTTTGGTTGCATGGTTTGACTGAGGTAGGGGCTCTTACGAACCACAAATCCACGTTAGATATATATGTATAGAGGTAGACTATGGTGGTTAGTATACTCAGGTTAAGTTAGGTGAGATTTGATGGAATTCTAAATTCCATCAAATCAGAATGTCATCTCCAAAGTATAAGGATAGGCAAGGATGGAAGGAACTCTTTTCAGCGCTCTTGTGCACAAAAACCTTCCATGGGATTGGTGTAGTATAGTATACTAGTGAATTGAAAGGAAAGAATAAGAATTGAGATTGATGAAAAAAAATGTTGGTAAGATTAGGTAAACTTTTCGTCCCGCAGAAGCAGCAGGCTTAGAATTGAACTAGTTTTAGTTTTCGGGAGTTCTGCAAGAGGTTTTCTATGACTCCTTTGAAATTAGAACTGTTGCTTTGGTTCTTGAATGTTGAATGAGAAATTTCGACAAAGGACCTCCAACGAATCAATTGAGTAAACATACAACATACGCTTTTCCTTACATTCGTGATTTGACTAAAGTTAAGATGTTGGACTACGAGGAAGAAAGGAATCTTCCAAACTTGTATTTTACTTACTACTACTGGGAAGTTGGCCAATTATTTATGTCTGTTTATACTCTGTCCCGGAAGAATGTTTACAATTTGAAAATCCTTAGAGTTCCTGGAACTTTGCCGATCGAATGAATTTATCAACCTAACGCTTGCATTTATAAAGTGTCATTATCTAATTTTATGCTCTCTCAAACAAACTTGATCCTCCCAATTTTTTATACAACTGTTTACAACTCTTGCCGCTTAACCCATAACACATTACAAGTACGCGAATTTGACTTTGTTTATAATTTCATTTATCTGTTCAATCGACCGAAATTGTTTACTTTCAACAGAAAGCGTTGGTTTCAAATCTATCTCTCGAGCATTGCACATGGAAAATCCGATGAACTCAGTTACTCTCAAAGCGGCATCAATATTGCTTTTTGTTTACATGCGGCACTTCTTCCGCAATAAATTGTAGATACGGAATGGCGACTTTTTTGTTCAACGCTTCTTATGAGAACTTCATGCAGTACTTCATTTGCTTCGTTTAAAATGACGAAAACTGGATAGCCCTAGTGATTCACTGAAGATTTTGCGAAGATATCCAGGTATACATAGGTAGTCGAGGCAGGTGAATCATTTGAGTTGTAGAAAGCAGGCATGAAGGGCAGGCGGATTCAATCAGAATATATAATGGAGAGAGGATGATGAAGAACAAGTGGTGGCAGAATGGTAGTGTGGTAGTGGTGCTGTGTTTACTTAATTAGAGCAGAACGTGCTTTCATTCAAAATTCATTAGTTTCAAAGTAGTTGTGTTTTGTTTGCTTTGTTACAGAATCCTTACGGGTGGACGGACGGACGGTTTGTTTCCAGAGAATTGAATTGCATAAGAGTTGACTTGGTGAATAAGAAGTTAACAGAGGTAGAATTGGAGTCTGACTAACGAATCGTTCCTGTTCACTTCAGAGTTTCGGTAAGAATCATTTCTGGAGTTTTTGTGAGTATGTTTGTGCTGATTTCATCCAAATATATGCGCATGGTGACGTGGATTGCGTTTTAATTAGAAATTGCTTCCCTACTCCGCGATTTGCCTCGCAATGAGCCATCATTTGCTACTGTTATTTTGCAGTCGGAAACATTGACTGACATTAAGATTTGGTATTGTTTTTTCGAAATGGGTGAACGTACGGTTTATTAATTAATCATTTCATTATTTTTTGTCTGTGTCGTAGTTGTGTGCGTAGAGTTTCAGTTCTGATTTTTCAGAGAGGAAGGTTTTGCCTTTTTCGCTCCGGCGATTGAAATTCAACCAACCCGAATCTGTCTCTGTCTGTCAGGGATTAACTTTTAATGTTAATTCCTGATAAGACTCAAGTCTTGACTAGATCGAATGGAAGAAATTCCATTTCGCTAGGCAATGAATCGAGTTAAAGATCATTTCATCGCATCTTACCTGGCACTAGATCATTCTTCCCCTTAAAACTTAATGACGGAAAATTCCTAGAATGTCATAATTGGCATAGCTTGATTGTACTTTATAATCATGTCTGGCTTATTTGAATTGTAAGATTGTAATCGTAAATATTAACAAATAATAATAGTGAATCGCTGATAAGAGAATCGGTCTGCATAATATGTCTGAGTCGTCAGCACTCTTAAAGAAAAAACAAACAAACAGACAAACTGTCCACGTGAGTTAAAGAACACTTCGGTGAAAGCGGTTTGACAATTGAATAAATCTATCTATCTACACAGGAATATTGGAAATGAAGTGACGCATACATACCTTGTCTCATGAAACTTGGTAGTTAGTTTTGTAACACCCGGATATGCTATCGCTTGTGCAAAGGCAAACGTTCTGGATTGAAATTCGGCTTTACCACACCCTGCACCCTTCCCCTTTTACTGCTGTTACCATTCTCAAAGGAAAGAATTTATCTAATATTAGTTTGGTTAGTCAGTTCAGTTGAGAATCCAGCTTGCACATGTAGTGGCGGGGTGAATCCTTCCCCACTGTTTTTGCATAAAATGTTGTTACAGTGCAATGGAGGGTCGCAGGCTTTGTCATTGGGTTTCATGGGCTTTGACAAGATACTGGGGACGAAATAAGGAATCGTCCAACTGTTGTTCTCGCCGACGTTGTCATTTTTTGAGTATTTTATTGCTTCGGTTTTGTTCGAATATCTAGGATTCTCTATGTGAATGCCACAAATAATGTTCGTGTAATGCAATATAATGTTATCTGTTCTTATCAGCTCAATACAACAGTTTGTCGATTTTATTTCTATTGGCTTCTGGCGGCGTCGAAATGACCAACAATACCCATCATTCGTGTAAAGTGTCTCTGTGAGAATGATATGACGTGATGTTACGAAGGACTAATGGAGAGGATCCATTCTATTCCAGAACATCCAGAATAGAGCGGTTGTCAATCTTCCCTTTTCTTGATGAAAATAATGAAGAGTGTTTGCGGTATATATGGGATGAGAAAGACAAATGCTATAATACTACGTAGACGTATGTTCTTGCTCAGTTGTTCGTTCGTTCCTAGGTTCGACGGATGGAATGGAATTAGACACTTGAAATATTTTGGGAAAGGACTGAGTATTTGGTTCAGAAGAGATGCTCTCACTCATTCACTCAGTCATTCTGAAGTCGACTCACTCATCATCTCCTTCGTCGTCCTCGTCTCCCCTCTTTTTAATTCAATCAGGAATGTTGGGTTGGTCTGAAACAATATGGGATGGGAGTTGTTGGATGGCTCATGCTGGGTCTGAATTAGAAAGGTTTCTAATGGAGAAAGCAATTCAAGCCACGGCAAGCCACGGCAAGGCAAGACAAGGAACCATGAATCTGGATCTACTGCCCTCCATGTGCACGAGGAGAGAAGGCGCTCTGTTCTGTTATCTGTTGGCTTTTACTTTAGGTCCTTTTATTCCCTGCCATCCTGTTGCACGCTTGGGAATTTGGAACTTTGAGAGACAAAGAAGAGTGAAGTGACTCATTCTTTAATTCAGATGGGGTGAGAGATGTGAGATGAGGTCATGCGTGAGGTTGTAAAGTTTTAGTGTGATTGTGAATCTCGTTAAAATTTGGACGGGAGTTGTTTAGAAATCTCCTGAAATTAATATTCTGGGAAAAAAAATTGCGTTTTGTCAGGATGTACTGCGTTTGGGAATCAAATTCGTGAAGAGATTTGTTCCGCGGCTCCTTTCTCAGTAGTCTTCTTTAGTAGTAGAGTAACATTTGGAGGATGCAAGAGTAGAAGTAAACTAGATGGAATTTGTAAAGAATTTGGGAAAATTTGTGTTCTTTCATAGCCAGGCAGCAACGGCGCGGCGGGTTGAATTTCGGGTAAGAAAAGAAGGGTCCAAGTTGTTAGTTTTAAAATTGCAACCAGTCCTTGTTTGTCAAACAAGTTACAATTTATGTGGTGAAAGTGGTTGTAAGTCGGATTTATTGTGCTCAGGTGTACTTCCTTAGAATTTGAAATGAGGGGGAAGAAATTCCATTCCATCCAATTCTTAGCTAAACTTTTCTACGCCGCCACGACAGTATAGGACCACATCGCGCACCGCTGTTTGAGAACTCTGTTCTTTCCTTCCTTTGAAATCTTCCGAAGTAGTAGGGTCCGTCGTATACGATAAGATAAGTCAAATAGATACAACAACGCGGCTCAAATGTTTAGGAAAGCGTAATCTTGTGTTTACTTTAGCACTCCGTTTGCCAAAATAATCCTTAGTTTCGTCGTCTCAAATTCAAATATTGTGTGAGAACTGAGGTAAGGAAAGATAGTTTCCTCCTAAGTTACTCCCAACCAACCCGAAAAGCATTTATTGGTTTTGGCGTGCAGAGTTTCCAGTTATGGTTTCTGAGTATGAGGGTGGAATATTGTAGTGCGTACAATTGAATGGGACAAAAGGGTTGGGTTCATTCCTTCCTCTTTGGTTTGGACTTGTGCTTGAGTTTTGAAGATCAATATTTGCATGTTTACTAAACTAATACGGACGGGCTAGGTATGCATGGTTTGCTTTGGGTTGACGCGCTTTTCATATCTTGTTCAAAAAGTTAGTACATTTGGTGGTTGGACATTGAGAGGAGGATGAAGGATTTTTCCGCAGGAAATTGATGTGAGGATATGGGAATGGAAATAAGGGTGGGATGGGACGCCAGCTAGCTAGCGTCGGTAAAAATATACACGATACTTCTCAACTTCCTCTCCTGTTACCAACTTTTTGATCGCCGTCTTCTACCACTACCAACCAAATTCCACATTATTCATGATTGACGCATTGCTGTATCAGCAAAGATGCTAAGGGAACGTCGAACCTACTTTCTGAAACTTTTTTTGAAATATTTTATTCCAGTCTTGGAATAAAAATGGCTTCAGTACGAAAGTATTTTGTCGAGGAACAAACTTTTAAATAAACATTACATTAAGTATGGTTGAACCAACCATTGACGAGAATTTGTGCATGCACGTATAGACGATGTAGTCCGCCAAATGTATGTAATATCTTTCGGGAGGACTTATGTTGACACGCCTCCTCTCCAAATGCATTTAATTTATCGGTCGTTAGCCATCCGCCCCTTGTCTCCAGTCCGGAGTGGATATTCAACACAAAAGTTTAGGGTCAGGTCAGGGTCCCTTATAAACAGGAAAGTGGGATTTGTATCTGAAACTTTTCCTTGGTGATGGTGATTTACAGATGTTCATTTTTAAATTGGTTGTCCGAGTTGTAACATGAATCAAATCAAAAGTTTCATCTTACACAAAATTCGAATGTTTTTTCCCTTCTTCGTATAAATTCTATAAAGTTTTTGCCAGACATGTTTTCCCTTGAGGATTGCTTGAGGAGTCCATTTTGTTGTGCTCGCTCATGGTGTGAACTCTTAATTGATGAAAGTTTGAGATGCTCTGCTGCCGTGCGAATGGCTCCGAAATTCTCCACGGGCGAGTGAAGGAAGGATGTAGGGCATTGTTAATGTGTTCCTTGTCAGGATGTGGAGTAGAGTACAGGTGAAAGGGAAGATAAATAAATGTTGAATCTAGAATTATGTACTATCTGGTATATATGTACTATGTTATGGTTTGAGTGTGGAAGAAATGTTGGGGAAAAGTTGTTGACTCGTTGGATGTTGATGTTTCTTCAATACTGGGGAAAATAATCTAGAAAGTCATGGAGGACGTGCAAGCGTTGGTTAGGTAAAGAAGTTTTTGTTGAGATGAAGGATTTCTCTGAGTTTTGGAAAAGACATTGATCGTGTGAGAAGAGATATGAGAAGTGTAGTCTAGTTTTACTCTCTCTCTCTCTCAACTACATCTTACACTTAAATCAACTCCTCCATCGTCGTGTGGGACTAGTAGAAGATCACAAGGAGGAAGATGGAATGGAAACGTGAGACTTGCTTTCTTCAACCGGAGGAAAATGTCGACAGGGACTTTCCACCCAACTAGCTTATAGCTATACACGTGCGTCTGTTAGGATATGTACTTCATCTTCTTCTTAAAGATTAGTTGGGGAATCGGATGGCTAAACTCTAGAGACATGCACCGACGTGGACGTTCCTATATTCTATCCAATCCTTTTGGTTGGAGGACCAAGAGAAAGTCCTTACAGCAGGCATAGCACGATCCACAGTTTGGAGAGAATACACCTTCCTTTTAAAATGATGCTCTGTTCAAGTTGACGTTGACCTCTGTTCTCTTTTGTTGTAATCGAATCCGAATTACTTACAGGACTGAATAGGAAACAGTGGGATTTCTTTTAGTGACTTTAACTCAGACTGCTGATATGAGAGTCTGGCGAATGCTTGTGCTATAAGTTTCTCTGCCATCTCTTTGTGCTGATTTCCTGATGAACTGGATGAGGACTGAACTACTGCCATAGTACTGGCGGTGTGAGAGACAGTCGAGCAATAGAAATGACATTCCGAGTTAAAGCTGTCTCCTCTTCCTGGTATCCTGCCTGGTTTTCAAAAAACTCCGAGGATGTTGAATTCCGTTTTCTCACCGAGTGGGTCTTTTATAGCTGCCGCCACATATGCCTTACCTTCTTCTGATTTTCCAGTTATATACGTGTGTCGTGTGTGTTTATATGAAAGATTCACCTTCTTTTTAGACCTGAAGGTTTTGTTCTGTCTAGTGTGGGTAAGTTCAGGTGTTATCTCCTTCCTTCTCTCCTAACATGAGATTCAATTTAAGTGAAGCGGGATTTCTCCTATAATTAGATTCTTGACTGAATATATACTCACCAGTTCTGGTACTTAGCTCACTTTACTACTTGGATTGGATCTGATCTCATTTCTATTTTCTTAGTTTTCTTTTCACTCCTTTACTTTTGGATTCAACAGAGAGTAGAGCATTTTTCTTCTCCTATTCTTTTATGACTCGAGAGAATTGTATTGGAAGGAGTCACGGTAGTAGTCGAGTCTGAGTCTCGTTCATTCTATTCAATCTGTACCATGTTGATATCTCCATTCAATTTTCTCTTCTTCCTCTCACTCTTTCTTCCTTCCTCTGCATCTTTGTACGCACAAGTCCTTAAGTTCTAGATAAGATTTTCTTTTTAAGGCTGGAAAAACCAAGGATCGTAAACTCGGGCAGTATGCCCATGGCTAAATTAAAATTTTGGGTTGAATCTACTAAACTTTAGGCTAAGACTCTGGAGATGAACGGGTCCGATGAACATGGCGAGTTATCATGACACTGACATGTTAGGTAACATTTTCTCACGAATTCAGGACCGCGTATTACTAAATTAAGGTAGCACCCAGGAATTTCAGAAGCATTTCATTAATGCAATTCACCATCAGTCTAATGAAAGTCTTTGGCGGCTGGATGGTGGTGGAATGCAGTAGTCTTCAAATCCTAATCCAAGAGATGGACAAAAAACGCGCACTGTGTTATAGGGTTATGGTTAGTGAGCCTGTTGAGGTTCTCATCAGATAACGGAAGGTTCTGTAGCGGACGCACTTAGCCGTATAATCTGAATTTATTCACTTCACTCGGATTTTTCGACACTAAAAGCTCTGCTCTGGTAGTTAGGAGCCAGGTGCTTCTTGGAGTTGAGATTTAAAGATATGAACTTCATGTAATAAGCACTTATCTAATTATTTTCAATTCGCTCATAAAAGCTTCTATGTCCCTTGTCGCACTGTGCACCTCGTAAATATTATTAGGGGGTGGGTGGGTGTGCTATAAAAATGTTTCAGAGGAGTGAATAATTGACCTGTAAATAAATATATTAATGTACCAAATATTATCTGGATGCAAACCGGTGTAGAAAAATCCAAAGTTTGAAACGAGTGTGGGATTTATTTTATGCTACCAGATGATTCATCCTAAGAATTCAAGAGAATTATTTGAAATGTTATAGACTGATATATATTTGTCATTTGATTTCTTCTTCTAATCTACGGCTAAACTTTGGCATGCACTAACGAGTGAACTACCCAACAGCAATAATAATCGATTTTTGTCAAAAATTCATAGCGATTGGTAGAGTGGCCAATCTTATTATTATGCCAGTATTTTTCGACGGCCATCGTTACGGTCACGAAAAAATAAGATTTTAGCATGGGATACCCTATGGTACTTTCTCCTGGAAAACCTGATCTCAAGACCTTAAATTTCTTCAAAAAGTGAAAAAGAATTCTTCGGAGAAACGGTGAAATGTTGAAAATAATAAATTAGAAGATAATAAACCAACCGCACAACTTTCCGTGTTTGCAAGTATTTTGGACCCGAAATTAATTTCAATTAGATATTATAACACGAAGTAGTGATTCATGGGCCAAAGTACATACATAGATGCAGAGCTGGTATTCATCTGCTAATTTATTATTTGAACATTTCAACGGTTTTCTTGAGTCTTCAGATCGAATATTGGGGAAAATTCCATGGGATGGCATATCCCATGCTAAAATCTTGAGAACAAAGACTTTGCACTTTTTCAAGAAGACCGTTAATTTTATTTGAGATCGTAACAGTGGCCGTAGAACAAACATACTTCCGCGTAATAAGTTTGGCCATCCTAGAAACGGCTATGAATTTGTGTAGCCGAATCGGCTTTTGTCAGGTTGGGGTTGTTGGGTAGTTCCCCAGTAGCCTTGATTTTGTGATTTTTTCATTATCCAGCAGTACAAATTTACGACAAGGTCAAAAAGTTAATAACGGTGCTTGTAATTTAGTGCAGAAATTGACCGACGTTCAACTTGACGATACATTTCTGCTGTCATTTCACTCCGGCACACAATAAAGCTACTACAGCGGGCTACTTGCCTAGACGAAATAGATGGAATCGAGTGAAATGAGTATTTTGAATACAGTATATAACGATGGCAAAATAAAATTTCTTTGAAATAACTGGAGGCCATTCCAACGAATTGTATACAACTTTGAAAAGAAATGTAATATAAATCTCTCGTGAAACATTTCATATTACGTTAATTGCATTTCATTTTCTTTTTTTCGTCCTCCAAGTTGAGGAAAAAAAGAGAAAGCAGCAGTAGTAGTAGTTGAAAATTGGGAAACAGACTCAGAAACTGTGAAGGAAGAGAGAGAAAGAAAATTGAAATGAAAAAGCAATGTGAAAGAAGCTTTACCCTTTTCTCTCTTGGAGTCTTCTCTGAGTTGGATTTGAATTTGTGGCAGAGAGAAAAGGTTTTATTAAAGTCCTTTGTCTCATGTGGATGTGAATGAGTGAATTTCTTTTATTATTCAAATTATGGGTTTATAGTACTCGACTATATAACGTGCAGTGTAACTACGTTTTGCACGTCTCTTTTTGCATGGAACATTCCGACAGTCTTATCTTGCCACTGATGACTTTTTTTTTTGCGAAAGTCTAGTTCTATTAGACTTAAAACCCATTGGTAATACCACACGGGTTCATATATGTATACGACATTGTGGGTGGCTTCTACAAAGAAAGTGTAAGATTAGAATGTTTTGTGGGTGACGCGAGGATTGTGAGTTTTCGTAGAATTTTTCGCGTGTGCATGTCTACGGCATCCAGAAGGGGGAAGAGGTTGATAGCGATAATTTTTATTACATAAGGATTAAAATCCATTTTGATAAATGAGAAACGATATGCCATTTACTTGACGCATTGAATAGATATTCATCTGGACGACGTGGGGAAAAGGGAGTTTTGGGATTGGCAGGCAAGCTAGCGCGAATGAGCGACGCGACGCGAAATGTTTTTCTGACTCACTGACTTTACTTAACTAGTACTGGGTTCTTGAGTTCCTTTTGGCTTGAATAGAAATAGAACCGACTTTGCCTTATAGTTGTAAAATTCATTGGAGAGTAAGAGGAACTTGACTAATATATTCTCAAAGGCAATAAAGTAGGCTATGGGTATGGATAAGACCCGGGTTCGTTGGTTTTGGTCTCGCTGGTCTCCGGGCTTCTCTTGTCTCGAAAACCCAACTAAATAATTGATCCCTTACGTGTCTCTCTCTCACGCTCTCTAAAGCTCCCACTTAATGAGTTTTACTACAACAGCAGCCATGGAGCAGTTAAATTCCAAATTCCATTCTCTCCTTAACTCCACGACTAAAACTCGTAACTGTCTCCGCAACACAGTTGTTGATGAACACCCAAATTAATGCTGGTTTGGTTCGTATAAGTAGCGATGACTCTACCTTATAGCACCTCGTACCTCACCATTTAATTTGAAAGGGAAGGTAGGTGACTATAAAACAATATTACAACAGGAGAAATCCACAAGAATTTCTACAAAGTTTTAATTGGAATCTAAAGCGATGGTTGAAATGAGTGAAGTGAGTCAGCTAGTTTAATTTCGAACCAGACCGTGTTACATCGCAATGGCATTGGTTTATAAGTTCTTGAAACTTAAATTCATTGGTTTATTTACAAAGCTGCACCTCTCGAGACAGTCCATGGAACAGCAGCAGCAGTTTTGAACCAAGTGAAAGTTGGAGAAAGTGTCTGACAACTCGTTTGCTTTGCGTGTGGGGGATTAGAAATGAATGTAGGATTTCAATTCCGGAGCGAATCATTCCTTCTCAGGGTTTGAGCGTTTAAACTTTTTGATTTTTTTAAAAATTCTTTCGTCATTTGTGTTCTGGGCACTCACGCTATTTTTCTCGAGGCAAACAGAGCCAGGAGTACTCAGAAGAACATTACCATTGTTATATATCTGTGTGGTATTTTACATTGAATTGAATCCGGGTTTCGAAGTAGATACAAGTTAGTGCACGTGCGTAATATAGGAAATCACTTTAGTTAGGTGATTTTTATCACGGATTCCGGTTTCTCAGTTACTAATAAGTAAGCATAGGTCAATTTTTAATGCGAAAGAATCCTCACCAAACATATTTCAAACCCAATATATATACAGATAACAAAATCTAACATCGTGAGTCGGATCAAGTTAGTTTAATGGTGAAAATACTACGATTCACATTTTCTTTACAATTTTAATGTTTTAGGGAACTTCGAGTGACGTTGACGTATTTCATCTTACATAATAGGTCTTTGGCGTTTGGGTTCGGATTTTCTTCGGACCTCATTCTCATGAGTTGTTGACAATGAGATAATCGAATTTCTACTTGGAGCATATAATGCTCTAGTCTTCCGTAACGGCGATCCTATCATGGTATGACATTACGACTCGAATATTGCACTGGAAGTGCTAGCAGTGATAGTGGAACTTCGATAGAAACTATCGGACTGAACTTTAATGGTGAGAAAGATGTGGTTATCGGGATGACTAGGTAGAATTAACGACTTCCTTGATCTTCAAAGAAAAGCACAGCTTGCAAATTCGAACTTTAAGAGAAGAAAGGGAGAAAATAAGGACTTAGATTTGAATAGAAGGAAAGGTTTTGAGACAACCGTGCTTGGTTGCTTGCTTTCTGGCGCGTCCTGGCATCAAACTCAAGTTATTATGCCACATTTCATTATATGATGGAGACAGACACAGAGACTAAACTGACGATGAGAGAGTTGAGTTGCTGCAGCTGCAGATTGCACATGTAGTAGTTGAGTTGTGTAGCGGAATAAAATTTGGAGACTCATGGATTTTTATTATTCCACATTCTTCCCTAAAAGAGGAGTGAACGGATTCTGGTTAAGGATTATCATGAATCCTATCACATCACCGTAGGTCATTATCCTAATCTATCCTGGTGCCTCTCGTTACTGTGCGATAGGACACATGAATTTCTTGTACGTAGTAGCATTAAGGAGATGAAGAAGCGACACAACAGGGCGGAGAGATGGATAGAATGGAGGGAGTTAACATAATGTAATTGAATTAATTAAAAGACTTCTTCGTCTGATGGTAACGAGTGGTTGGTTTTACATAATTGGACAGTCAGGTAAGCCAAGTACTGTACCGCTACAAATTCATCAACAGAGGTGGTTTTAGACCTCCGCTCCGAATTCGGTTAAGGTCTCCTCTCACGTACACTTTGAGTTCAGGTTGAACTGTAGTCAATGAAGTAGAACCACTTTGCGTTTCCTGGAGTCCCATCTCTTTGGCTAACATGATGATAGGTTGCAAGGGTCGGGAACATTTTCAACTAAACTAAAATGTATGAACGGATGGACTACTGCCTTGTCTACCCTGAATCCTTTGAGAGGAGAAAAGATGAGAAGGTTCCTTCGTTCCACTTCGTGTCTTTACCTCCTTGATGATCCTTAACTTTTTCCTCATG
>JAQGCA010002883.1:0-12923 GCA_034698945.1 Protaphorura quadriocellata | reverse complement strand
CCTTTATCTATCTATCTATCTATCTATCTATCTATCTATCTATCTATCTATCTATCTATCTATCTATCTAAGGCATATGCAACACACAAGGCAAACCGAATCCATTGTATTTGTGCTAGAACAGTCAAGCAACTCTCAAAAGTAATGTATCGAACAATTAATTCAATTTATTGAGAGGCAACACCCTATACACGAGAGGTCATTAGGTTAATTGTCGTGTGTAAACAATTATTTGGAACAACTCAAGAACCTAGAACCAGTGAATCAAAATAGCAATTTTCTGTTTTCCGTGAAGTGCTCACTACAAGATCAATTTATTTTTAAAGTCGGTCCTTACATGAATTGCAAATTCCTCCGCAGAAACTAAACACTTCATTATTTGTGAATTTTAGCGTAAGTTTTCCCTTATTGATTCCGGAATTCGATTTAATTCCACTAAAATGTATTTCGCTAAAAATAATATGAGCAACTATTCATAACTAATTTGAAAATAATTTTTGCAAACAAATGTGTGTAACGGTATTTTGCCATATCGGACAACAATCATCTGATTGATTCAATGAAACTAATTAAGTTTGATATCTGGACCTCATTTTCGAATTTAGTCTACTTTCTTGATTGTATCATTATTCGGTTCTATTTTTCAATTACTTGAACTAGAGGTCATGACTCATGTAGTCATTCGCCAATGCTTGGTTCTTTTTCCTTGATTTTGTTACGCGTTTGTAAGATCCAAATCAGCAACGAGGTCAGTGCAGTGTTTGTCTGGTCGAGGTTAGCAACCATTAATCATGCCATTGATGTACAGAATAATTTGCTGATTCAAAAGTTTGATTTATTTGTCGAAGTGTTTTATGCCATTTTAAGCTTTACATTTTGTTGGGATTTCTTGCACCATTAAATTCAAATTTTGAATTAAATATTGTATTTTGTTTGTAGTTAGGATTGGTAGCTAATATTCCTGGACACGAATTGTGCGACGCAGAGGCATGACATGAGTCTCGTCAATTGCTAGAGTGTTGACTTTGACATTGATGGCATCCTCCAGTTCAAGCTGATTCCGGAGTAAACTACGAAGAGCTTGCTTGCCCTGTAAAATGTTGGAATTCAACTTTGACATTGACACGTTGAGCTCATGGATCTCCAAAATTAAACGACGTTGAACCGCGTCCCTAAACAGTAAAGAAATATATTAAAGTGTGCATTTTTATATTATATTCTCCTTATAACGGAAGAAACTTTTTCCCAGAGGTTTTGCGATCCTATTCGGATACCAGTACATCGTTAGTTATTTTTTTGTCCCATTAGGGGGAATAACACGAGAACAACTCATAATTCGCACCCAAATTACCATACCGAGGTTAATTTAAAGGAAAATACCGGTGCCAGTTTGACTTTCGGTTGGTACAAGTTATCCCACAACGTATCTCTCAACCTAGGATGCATTGAGCTACTTTGAACATTGAAAGAGTAGTAGTACGGTTATGTTTAGACAACTTACTTGACTAATTCCAAATTTGGACGTCGTCCACGAATATTCAATTGAGTTTCAGCCAGAGCCACGGCCAATTTCTTTTCGTCAAATGCTTTGGTCACTTTACAAATTGACCCTTCCAACTCACGAATGTTTACGGTCAGCTGGTTTAAAGAAAAATATAATTTCAGATATGATCAGTTACATAAATATGGGATCTGATTTAATATTATCGGATTTATAAGTCTTACATCTGCATGTTGTTTTTCCAAAGTCTCTTTGACATCTTTCAAACGTTTGATTCCAGTTTCAAATCGATTATTTGTGATGCAAAGTTGTTGTTGAATGTCCTCACAGGCTTGACGCAACAAACTGTCAATTTCCGTACGAAGTTGAACGGAAGCATTAATATTCTTTTCAGCAGTCACTTTGTTCCGTTTTGTAAATTCTTCCCAATCATACTCATTCACATTGCTGAATTCAAGAAAAATATCAACAATTAATTCGACATAATGAAGGTCAGAGTCAGCTTTAATGGGCGGACCCCCGCTAAAGGGCGGATGTGGTGTACTGACCATAGGAAAGGTTGATCATACGAAAAAATGGTGAATCATTACAGGTTCAACATCACAAAGGAATTAAACTGTAAACCCCACCTGTAATCTGCAACACAAGGCCCGCACTGAGATTGGACCTCACTACGATGAACATTAAGTCCTTGGGCAAATTGATCAATCTGAAGAGCAACATTCTTGTCCTTCAATTCCCTATCCAAATTGTAAGCTGTTTTTCGAAGTAAGCGGAGTTGTTCAGTGCAAAATTCCAAAGTCCGCTTCAAAACAGCCTGAATCCCTTGAACAATCTTTAATTCGCGCATCAAATTTTTCTGAGGTTCATCATGAACCAGATCAATCCCAACTCGACAATCGCTGAAAAAAACTTATTCAGTGACATTTTGCAAAATCAACAGTAAAAATGCTTCAAAAGTTTTTAAATTTACCGAAGAGAAATAACTTGCATGTCCACATCTAAAATTTGGCACATAGTAGCCAATGCATTTTGGACACGTTGACGGTAAATCATTTGAGCATCAACTTCACTGTTTATTTCTCCAAATTTTCGGACAAGTTCATCACGCCAATGGACCATGTCATTGAAGCGCTCTCTGAATTTCCAGTCAACATCTTCCCGAGCAATCCGACTGATCTCTGAAGTCTCATCAACAACGCGTGCATTTTCAGCGTGGATATTTTCAGCCACTTGACGCTGGGCTTCTGCCGCTTCATGTGTCATGGTCGTCGCCAAATGCCATTCTTCTGCCGTGAAGCGCGGCGCTGGTCTTTGCAATTGTTGACGCCTGCATACAATTATTTCAACATTGCATTAGAATTACATATGTTACAAGGTGGTTCATAAATATTTACTCCAATCTAATAAAAACCCCTTCTGACCTTTTGACCCATTCGCCTTTGAGACCACAGTCATCTTCCGACAAGCGCGGTGCGGGTGGACACTCAAGTCTTGACATGACCACTGATGGAATAGTTGAGAATTCAAGATTTAATGCTGACGGCGAGAGAATAAGACAAATATTTTTCCTTTTCTGAGAAACTGGAGAAATGACCAGAGGACTCGAATATCTAAATGACTACAAGAGTAGTCTACTATCTTCGGTAGGTCCTGCGTTTTGTCGATGAGGGAGATTGCTTGGTCATCAATCAAACAATCGGCGTTGTCACGGGAATCAGAATGGAAAGACGAGAGGTTCGTGTCCCAGATCTTTCTAACGAATCTTCTGAGCATACAATTACAAAAACGAGAACTTACAAGTTTAACGTGTCATCTACATTGCTACCGAACTTGGTCTTTGTTATGGATTTTCTTTGAAAATGCTCAGAATAAAACAAAGTAAGCAGTAAAATTCCAAATTTCTGAACAAAAGATAATAATAATATCACACTGACATCAAGGAATCAGACGGATTAAATTTCGGCCTAGTTTCAGACATTTTCTAAACAGGGCTTGCCTGAATAGGCTCAGGCTAACACGTGATTTTTCAACTTTTACAGGCGAGTATCTCAGGGAAGTTTTTCGGAGATAAGCCAAAAATAGTACTTCATCTGCGCAGACGACTTTTATTTTTTTTTCATGTCAGTGGATCCGAAATGGTGTGAGAAAGTGTACGAGTGAGTATGAAACTATCGTGTCGCGAAGTTCCCTCGTGAGTTACAAGTTTCAACTGACATTTCCAAATCTCCTCCAAATATTGTTTGCCGTATAGATATTTTTATTACGATATTGAATTTAAGTGATAATATGTGAAAATTTTTACAGTTTACAATCAAGGATTACTTTAATTACACAACACTTAGAATAATTATTTTAAAATTGATGTAACTACAGTTACAATCAAAAGTAGTGCCTTGCCGTACTACGTACTAGCAGGAGTATTATAATTCACAATTTTAACAATTTGCATTCATTCGGGAACATTTTAATTTACAATCACATTTATTTTTCAGTTTTAATCACAGAATTCAAGTTACACCATGACATTGGTTGAACTAACCGAAATCATAACCCCATAATATATTGGCCGCTGAGGATAGATTGCAATTCTATTCTACCAATTTTAGATGTCTTTTTTACATCGGGCACTTCACCACCCAAGTTAAAAATTGAGCAAAACTTATACATTATGTCTTTAAAGTTCATATTATCTTAATTAACAATTCAAAACAGACAGTAACATCTGCGAGATATAAATATTCGGTCAAATAGCTTTTGCATAACGAATGTGATGAAAGTACAGATGGCAGTGTTTAACGGCCAGCCAGGAAATCTGGACCGAAACAACACAGCACAGTCCTTGCGCAAAAATTAGGTCGTTGGATTTGGCGGCATTTTCAATACGTTGTATCCCTTGACCTCCTGAACAACTTTTGTGAAGGTTCTAGTGCAATAAATGTAACGGTTTGACCGCTGAAAATACATGGACCAAATAATGCACTTAGCATTTGGTGAGGTCATACCAAACCTTGACGCATTCACGACGTCACACCGTGAAGTTGACCCGTGTGTTTCTATAGCGATTAAACGATTTCAAACTTCTTGGGGTATGAGCTTCACAAAAGTTGTTCAGGAGATCACGGCCTATAACATCAAAAATACAGCTGAATCGAACGCCCCACATTTTCCCGCGAGAACTGCATGCAGTGTTCTTTATTCGAAATTGTGTATAACAACTATTTTTCATATACCTGGTATTCCATATGGCACAAAATCTGAAATAGCCGTCAGTAAATCTTACCGGCATTCATTTTGAAGAGAAAATTGAATGAATGAGCTCATCACATTTTTACATTGCATATCGTCTGCCGTAAAAAAAGATGGTGACTCAATAATTGAGGTATACAGGAATGTATTTTGGACCCTTCATTGTGCATTGCCATTGCTACAATTTCCGATCAATTTTCATTTTGACGAAGTTCGTGACAAAATAGAAACCAACAAAAATTACACATAGTAGTGCGAGGAGGTGTGAACGTGATAGAAATCTCAACATTTCCATATTGTGTTCAGTAAAAACGAAGAGGTATGTCAAAGTATTTGTACGTGCCGATTTGAAGTAGACCGTATGTATGGTGAGATACGTTCTTAGAAATATTTCGTCTGTGGTCGACATGTGGTCGACATTTCCACTCTTTAGCACGATTTGTGTATACGAGGACCAACTTATCCTTGCCAGCTGTCCCTGTTGCATTAAATCGCATGATGGGCAGATTAAATCATCCATATTTTGAAAAATTTTAACTCATCAACCTGCATTAACAACTACACGAATTGAAGCTTTGTAACGTTACCGGAAGTGTGTGCGTGTGCTAAAAAATATCTCGGCCAATGCCAATAAGGACTTGTGTAAACGTGCGTCAGATGGTGCGCATAGTACATTCTCCCTAGGTTCAAATTCTAGCCACAATTGAGCCAGTAAATTATTCTCCCTGTGATCTTGGTTTCGTGTAATTCTCACTTCAAGTTATTGAGTTATAAGTTCTCAATGTGTGGACGCTATTATTGACCCACACTATACCTTCGAATGTTCGAATCTGTTGCTCACTTCCGCCTTCGGCGTTTCTTAGGTTTGGCAACTTCCACTGATGTAAGCGGGGGCTCTTCTGGAGTTTCGGAAAGTTCTTCGGTGTCGTCTTGACAAAACCAGATGATTCTATCTTCGTAGTAGTGAATGACCTCTTGAGGAAATGCTGCATTCATGACGTCAGCCTTGACTAGAGCAAAGTCTTCCGCATCTTGGAATGCTACAAGGAAAATATTTTCTCCGGCATACGAAGTGGTTGCGACGATTTCTCGGAGTTCTCTTCCGCTCACGTCCACTTCTGGTATCATGATCCGAAATCCCTGAAACAGTAAATATAGTTATTCTCACTTAAGGGCAGGGTCTAATTTATGAATTTTGTTTCCTCGCATGGTTTTAGTATATTCGTAATCCGTAAGCACCGGATCTACCTCAATCGGACTCTAGTCTGACCTAGAAAGTGTCTCCATTTTATTCACGTCTCATACGCAACCGTAAAACCAATGATGATAAGTGATAACTTGTCCGCAACTGAGAAGTTTGGTCAACAGTCGCTGTTCGTTGGTATTCTCGGGTCATGGCATGTATTTTTTAATGGATTTAACCATTTAAAAAAATTCAACCTTACCCAACACCGAAATTATTTCTGTGTTTTCAAAAGGTTTCCGCTTGACATCGGAAGGTGAACGCTCATTGAGGTGATTCGGAAAACTGGGTTGCAGACGCTACTCTCAAGGTATTTTGTAAGTAATCAAAATCAGCTGAACCATAGGGACAAATAAACATTAGCAATAACGGTTAGGCATGTTTGAGGAAAGGGTCAATTGCAGTGCCAGTAAATGTATGTATAACATATTTTCAATGTAAATCTCAACTTTCAGTGTTCGATTTTCCGCAAAGTCCAAAACCTACCTGGGGATTTGGGACTACGATTTTTCGGAATTAGAAGCGTTTTGTGAGGTTCATTTCGGAAAGGTTCAATTTTACAAAAACAATGCATTGTAAGTATGGCGATAACTTGTCTTTTTCTCTTATTTTCAACAGTTCTTGTAGATTTCAATTAATATCGCCAAAATGTGGCCCTATAAGAATTCGAAAGCCCGTATAGTAGAATGTAGAACCCTGGTTGACAATTGTGTAATATTCCCTCAGAGTGATAGCTTTGGATGAATAATAATTCCGATGCTCTTTAAAACATTCCGCCTTCTCAAATTCGTCGAATTAATGAGGAAATCGATCTTGACTCTTGACAAGAATCGCGTCGAAGGAAAACTTCCTACTAGAGTTTGTTCTGCTATCCTTAGTATTAAGAACATCTGATTCTGAAATATTGGGCAACCGATATGCAGATTTTGATGAAATATGACTTTTGGAAAAATTCTATGCGGATTGCGGATAATTGGACAGGCGGATTTAATGAACAATATATGAATGTGTACAGGCCAGGATATGCACGGGTTGTTGATATGTCTTGCCGACTGGTCATTCAGTTTTCGATCGTCCTTCGAATGGTACCTCTCTTAGACATGGTGTCCACACTTTAACATTATAACTTTCTCACAACTTAGTCACCCAGCCTTAGTTACTTTATGCGTTATCATCTTACACAATTTTAGACAGTTTTAACTATTTAATACTTTGTCCCAACTCGGCGTCTGTCGAGTTTGCCGATTCGTGTCTTAAATGTTAGCCAGAGAAATTATGTCCGTCATAATTTTATCATGCTTAGACTAGAATTGTGCACTAACGGTTGTTCCTTGCAACTTTCGTACACCAACTGCGTTCCTTTCAAATGTAAATCTTACATCGGTATCATATTTGACTAGAGGAGATGGACATACTTCATCTGTGCCGCCAACCGTGGTGCCTGAATTATCTGCCGTTGAAACAGTTTCCGCTATCACAGGCATGATAGTTCCATCGTCGCCTTGAGCTTCGGTTGATTCATCATCAATCTTATCATCTGGTCTCTTAAATTCATAAGCATCATCGGTATCCATCGTTTTTGGGATTACTTCTGACTCTGAGGTAGGCGTCTCCACAATCGAAATTATTTCGGTTTGCTCAGGCGCCGGAATTTCGACGTCCTGCTTGGGTGCAGGAATTACGACGTCTTGCTCGGGCGCTGGGATTTCGACGTTTAGTTCAGACGCTGGAATTTCGGCGTCTTGCTCGGACGACGGAATTTCCGGTGCTTCCTCTGTCGGTGTAATAGCCAGGGGGTCAACCGATGGGCTCAACGGCAGCAGAGTGATTGTTTCAACGGCCAATTCTTCAATATTTTCTTCCCATGCTGTAATTGGTGGAGTTTTCAGTGGTAAATCCTTTTCGTTCTTAAGTCTAAGCTTTGGCAACGCGTGTGGGACATTTTCTGTTCCGGCCGTACCCAGTGCTTCCTGAGCTTTTCTGAGGCGTTCGTCGAACCTCTTGACCAGAGGTCCAGAAATATTCTCCCTTGGCTCCCAAGTGTTACAGGCGCTGTAATAAAAATCGTCTCATTAATTGACGTTCTCTATACGGATAATATTTGAATAATTTTTGTAAGAGAATGGGTAACTTTTAATTTAACCCAGAAAATTTTACCAAAATAAAAGTGTTAAGGTTTTTTAAAAAAAATCCGAACCATGTCTACCCAAAAAATCGAGCACCCTAACATAGCAGTTGGTATGCTAAATTTTGCCCCCTATATTTTGGTCGGACTCTGTAAGTTACCTTTCTTGAATCCGTTGCTTCATTTTACGAATCATTGATACAAAATGCACTGTATTATAATCCGTTACTAAAACTTGTCTTTATACTTGCACAAACAAATTTGACCGAATTATTTTGAATCGATTTGTAGATAAAGTGTATAGACGTGTGGTTGTGGACTAAATGAACACCTTTGGATTCGGATTGATATGAGTAGGAAGTTGTGTATGTAATTCATCTTCGACTGACTTGTAGAGGAAGATTAGTTTAAACCTATTGATTTTACGGCCAAGTGAGAAGCTCAAAGTCCAGACCTTTCTAGAAACTTTATTCACTTGTGAGCGACCGTTTGACAAGGAATACAACTTACAATGCAAGAAATCAGGGAAAGCTACCTCAAGTGTTGGGAACGAACTCCAATGGAGTAAAAACCTTTTTTGTATTTATAACTAAAAATTGTCAGTTCCAGGGAATTGAACCCTTCAATAACGAAATATAATGCTTCTCATTGAAATATTCATTCGCCTCGACGGACTGACTACCTAATCAAATATTTTATTTGTCACCAGAATATTTATTTTACATCTCTAATTTCTGTAGAAATTGTCAAAATATTGTATTGTCATCTCGGTGCATGATCCCGCAAATGCTTTATAAATTGGCATGTTGAAGATATTTCAAGAATGTATAGCTATATAGATATGAATAATATGTCTTCCAATGAAATGGAATCAACACCGGAATTGCTAAGAAGTAAAAGTTAATACCATCCTTTATAACTGTCTAGTAATTAGGACGTTATAATCAGCTCGTCTTGGTATATTAGCGGAAAAGGCATCAATCATATGACAATTTCCTTAATGTATGTCTAAATATAGCCTTCTGACTTCACAAAAATAACAAGTTGTTGATAGTGACACTTCGGTTTATTGACCACCGAGTGTTGTAAAATTATTATAGAACTATATCATACAAATAAATTTGAGAGTAAGAACAATAATAAATTGTTTTTACTCTCAAATTTATTTGTAATTTTCGAAAAAATATGCGGAAGGGTGTTCCCATAATTATTATGGGAACACCCTTCCGCATATTTTTTTGGAAATTGGCATGATAGCCTTGTCAGAAGGCCTATTAATTTTGGACGGACATTAATTGGGTACAGGGTTCGATTCTCTCGGACTTCCAGTTTTAGGAAGTTGCATTAAAATGGATTTTCTACACTTGAGCTTACCCTAATACTTGGGAATACACCAAAGCCAAACAACTCAATCTCTACGATATATACACTATGTAGGCGGTGTTATCTGACCGTGCCTTGTCTTATGTATGACGAATGTCAATTATCGTATCTCGTATGCATTTCAAAAACACTATGGGTTAATAATATGCGTGTTGTAATGCGGACGTCATTACTTTAGGGGAAGAAATAAGCTTGAAGATTTTAGCCAATTCTCAATTTTACACTCGAATATCATTCCTTGTGTCGTTGTGAATTGAAACGACGAACATTCCTGACGTCAAGGATATGTTTCCTAGGTTCTAGCTCAAATTGAGTACATCCTTATCATGAAAATGAAAACTTCTAAGTGTAAGAACCGAGGAGGATGGAGGAAACTAGACTAAAAGGGAAATCCGGAACTTCCTGTCGGTGTCTAATACCCAGATCAAAACTAACTCCGTATGTTTCCCGGAATTTGCTCTTACAGTACACATATAATCATCATCTCGGTCGTAAGCCGATCAGTGTCTTTTTGTAATATATATTGTAATTTTTAAGTGCATGCAATCTAATACCCTATTTTGTATAGGGAGTTGCCTCTGAAAGAACTGAAAAGATTGAGAACTGACTGATTGCTTTATTGATTTTAAATGAGAGCTAACACATCATCTACGAAAATATACACTGGTTTACCATAACAGCGACTTTTAATGAATAGAAGTGACTTACAAATTATTACTGGCCCGGGGATAACGAAATATTGAGTACCCGTAGGAGTATACCACCAATCTTCAACGGATTCTGATTACAAAATTTTTGGAATAAGTAAAAATACGTATGCAAGCAATACCTGGAATAACCTTTCCATTTGATTAAGTACCTACTAGTACCGTCAGGTTCAATCCGTTTGTCGATAATCTTATCCACCAAAAATATATCTTCTCCAAGTTGACCCTTCCATTTCTTGTCTTTGATTTCTTCTGGAGTGTTAATGACTTGTCCAACCCGTTTATTCGCTGTGCCAGCTGCTGATTTTCCAGAATTCGAATTGTTATACCGGCTGTTACTGCTACTGCTTCTGCTTGTTCTTGGTTGTGGGCGATATGCAGCGTAACCATCAGCAAATCCACTCATTTCGTACCAATTATTTCCACTCGTTTCACTTGACTCATCAAAATTGTAGATGTCGTAATTATTTCCATCACGTTCACATCTTAAAAGTGTCGATTCTTTGGCCGTTGCTGACATCGATGACAGCGACCCCTTCACGGATCGTTTCTGCTTCACTACTGTGGAGCAGTCCGGCCCAAAATTAAATTACAAGTTGGAATCTGGAAGAGGAAAACATGTGCCTGAATAAATGCACGCTCATCCATAGTCTTACACAACTTAAATCAGTGAATCAACAAGGGACATTCTGTGCATGACTAGTGTTTGTTTAAGCCGATGCCAAAGTCAATATTACGGAATTGACTTAAAAAGTAGGCGGTTGGATTTGGTTGCATTTTTGATATTATGTTGTAGCCCTTGACTTCCTGAACAACTTATGTAAAGGTTATATCCCGTATAGTCTAACTGTATGGCCGCTAGAAATATAAGGAGCAAATGCACGTTGTGACGTCATGAATACGTCACGGATTCCTGTGTCCTTGTAGTGTAGCGGTGAGACGATCGGACTTTTCGGGGTATGACCTTCACAAAAGTTGTCCTGGAGGTCAATGGCTACAACATGTCAAATAGAAAGCCAAATCCAACACAACTTTTTGCCGCAAGGACTTGCAGTGTTCTTTCATACTGGAAATGAAACAGTTGACTGTCGAGAACACGTCGGGGAGGACCACCGTGCCACAACAACGGCTCGTATAAACCGCAGCAAATTAAAATAAATTCTAAATGTGACATGCGATATGTTATTTTGTTCCTTATCACGACACTTGAAACCTGGAACGAACGGAAGTGAAAAAACCCACACCACTGTGTAATTTGTAATGTTCGTCATTGCTGAAAACATTTGTAGAATTTACCTTGTATTACTACATGCGTAATGTATTTACAGTGATAACGTCAACCGTGTGATAATGAGAACGAGAATGAGATTAACTCTAGTTGAACTCTCGGAGATAAGGGAAAAAGCAGCCGGCGAACGAACTACGGAGCAAATTTAATATGTCTAGTGAAATAAAATAAATATTTTTCAGTCTGGAAAATTCCAGAAACATATTAAGCAGCCAAATGAATTAATTTTGCAACTTCAACTTCTCAAATGCATGTAGTAAAAAAAATAATCCATGCACATGTACCGGGTGGGCCATAACCTTTGGCCCCACAAGGCGTAGGCCATCTACAGCTCATTGCACATCCCTGAAACATATTTATGTGATGTGTACATTTCGTAATACAATTTAATCCGAAATTCATAGACCTAGTTGCGCATGGGGCGGGGCCGTAAGTTTATGAGACACCCTGTATGACACGTGTAATAAAAAGTAGACGTAAAATAAAGTTAACCCAGGAAAGATGTAGAGACTCACCCTGTACATGTGCAATGAATTGAAATGATATAAATTCCGCACTTACATTGACTACGCACGGTCAACAAAATCTGACCAAACTGGTTGACCTCCTTATGGCAAATAAATGCGACGAAGAGTTGAATTTTTATCCCACGTAATGCGTCAGAAAAAATCCTTCCTTTAAAAATGTGGATAGTAGAACGAGTTATACAAAATAGTCTTAGTCTCATGAACACCTCGTCCTTCCTTTATGTAACTTACTTTTGTTTCTACTTTGAATATATTGGGACAAGTCCAACATACCAAGAAAAAGTCGTACTCACGCCATTGGGACACAAGTCTATATGTACACTTTATGAGACAAGTCGTCAATATTTCTAATATATTATTCAGATTTAACTTTTATAACTGCGCCTCATATGACTTACTCTCTTATACCTAGGTTATGTTATGTTTTATCCTAGTGTGGAGTACACACGGGTGTGTTGCATTATTAGGAATAAAAGTGATCGAACCAAACTGTCGACTATTATACCATATCGTCCCCGTACGCGAACTCCATGCCGACTCATGGGTGGAACATAACCAATGCCCATTCATTTTATTCGACTTGGATTCCTTAAAATAAATTAAGTGAATTATGAACCTGTATAGCAGGGTTGGGGCTAGCTCTCTCGTAGAAATAGACAATAAGCCATTATTTGATAAATAATGCGTGATATCTGAATTCCGTTATCCCACAGCTCGGGATAGATCATAAGCAGCAGTATAACCTCCAGTGTTTTTTTGAGACCTCGATTCCTCGGACAGACATGGTTTTGTCGCTGCTTCGTATTTCTTTTCTACAACTACTTAGAAAGCTCTTTGTTTAAAAACGAACCAGGTGGATCCATCTAGGCAAACAAAAGAGAAGAACACCCATTTCCCTTA
>JAQGCA010002882.1:0-12925 GCA_034698945.1 Protaphorura quadriocellata | reverse complement strand
GCCTGGCTACCTGTTAGTGGCAAATTATTCTTAATTCTATTAATTTTCCATAAATGAGCAAACTGGGAAGCGGTTCCCGTCATTAGTGTTAATATAATTGATAACCAGGAATCTTGTGGACAAGCGCTAGCCGTAGCTGCTAATGAGAATTTTTGTAAAAAACTGGCTGGTCGGGTATTACCGTTGTAAACTGGTAAAGGTGAACGAAACTTAGCTGGTTTCATGTTATAGTTACTTTAACTCAAGTACTAAATCAACTTTTGATTTGAAATATTATGGATATTCTCGTTCCGGAGAACTAAGCTTATAAAGTTGATCAAAAATTATATTCAAAGTTCTCCTGGTTAAATTGATTATTGCGAAAGGCGGAACGGTTGAGCTATACTATGGTCCTTGGTGGCGTATGTGTGTGTGTGTGTGTGTGTGTGTCTGTGTGTGTGTTCCTACTCTAGCAGCCACATTTCTTATCTGATTCACTTCAAACTTGGCATGCCTGCCAAGTTTTCAAATTTTAGTTACTTTTTTCAAATTTTTGGTCATAGCTCCGGTCAAGTTCGTTGGACAACGAGATCGGGCTAGTACTAGGGGCACTTGTCTATATAAACCTGGTCAACAGACACCCTTATCCAAGTCAATTCTTACGAAGCTCATGTGTTTCTGTTGCAGCGCTAATTTAGCACTGCGCTTCCTGTTATACTGTCTGCTGATACTCTTTTTTTGCCTTGCCAAATATACAGATATAGAACACTATACCTATATATGATAAGTTACGAAGCGCCAATCAATAGTATGGAAGTGTTTCGTAAATTCAACAAAAAGAAAAAAGGTTTTTTTGACCAAATAAGCGCTTTTAAATCAACTTAGTTGAGATCTTCAGCGGGAAGTTGTAAACAAAATTATATAAACGGTAGACCGTTTTTTTTTCTCGCTGACTTGTTTATTTTTCAAATACGACTCGTACCATCAAAACCCTGGCAACGATTCAAGGAAGTAAGTAAGGAAGCTTAATTGCGCTTCCAACTGCAATCGTTTCATTAATTGATGGATTGTCTTAAAATTTGACGTATGTGATCAAGAGGCTCTTTTAGACATTATCTGATGTCAAACATATTGTTTAATTGCGGTTCCAGTTGTACCGGTTTCATTAAATGGCAGATTATGTTAAGATTCGGCATAAGTTATGAAGCGGTCTTTGACCCTTCCCGACAATGTCTGAGACCAAGGTTTAACATCCGGTTCTATTAGGAACAGGCGATAAATGTCAAACATATTGTTCAATTGTGCTTCTATTTGTACTCGTTTCATTAAATGACAGATTATGTTAAGATTCGGCATACTTCATTAACCTGTTGGCTGCGGGTTGATTTTCAACTTGCCATATTTTATTTTAACCAAAACTATGCTAACGTCACGTCCAATTAGGTACGAAATTGGCTCTGGGGGGTTAAGGCCTGGGCCATACACGATAGTACATCAAACATTTCTAAATCCTTGGCATGTAGTGTTTAACCACTTCCCCCACATTGTTCTAAAATGGCCAACGCGATATTCCCCCCTACCCCCCTCTGGGGGGTAGTGGCCCCGTGGGCCATACAAGAAAAGGTATCAAAATTGTCTAATTTTTTGGTATGTAGTGTATGACCCCTTCCCCCACATTGATCCGATATGGCCATCGCGATATTCCCCCCCTACGCCCTCTGGGGGGTAGGGCCCCCGTGAGCCATACAAGACAAGGTGTCGGAATTGTCTAATTTTTTGGTATGTAGTGTATGATCCCTTCCCCCACATTGTTCTAAAATGGCCAACGCGATATTCCCCCCTACCCCCTCTGGGGGGTAGGGGCCCCGTGGGCCATACAAGAAAAGGTGTCGGAATTGTCTAATTGTTTGGTATGTAGTGTATGACCCCTTCCCCCACATTGTTCCGAAATGGCAATCGCGATATCCCCCCTACCCCCTCTGGGGGGTAGGGGCCCCGTGGGCCTTACAATAAAAGGTGTCGGAATTGTCTAATGTTTTGGTCTGTAGTGTATGATCCCTTTCCCCACATTGCTTCGAAATGGCCATCGCGATATTCCCTCCCTACCCCCTCTGGGGGATAGGGGCCCCGTGGGCCATACAAGAAAAGGTGTCGGAATTGTCTAATTTTTTGGTATGTAGTGTCCTTTATCAACTAACGTCCCGCCCACTGACGCATTATTTAATATACAATTTTCTTGTATGGCCCACGCCCCCCCCCCAGGTGGGGTAGGTGGGGTATCGGCGATGGTCATTTCATACCAATGTTAGGCAGGGGTCATACCCCAAAATACCCGGGTTAATATCTGAAATTAGAGATTTACCAGAATTATGGGATATTTAAATTTCGACTATAACGAACGTCTCACATGCTCATAACGTTAAAGTAAAATATGTAAAGCCAGAGCACATATGTGTTCTCCGCAGTGAACAGGTTAAGGGGTCCTTGTCCCTTTCCTACAATGTCTGAGACCAAGGTTTGACATCCGGTTCTAACAGGAACAGGAGTTAAATGTCAAACATATTGTTCAATTGCGCTTCCAGTTGTACTCGTTTCATTAACTGACAGATTATTTTAAGATTCGGCATACGTTATTAAGGGGTCTTTGGCCCTTCCCGACAATGTGTGAGACCAAGCTTTGACATCCGGTTCTAACAGAAACAGGCGTTAAAACATTTTTACGATTACACTGAAGACTGTACTCGTTCTTCTGACCTTCTGGTGGTCAGTAGATGTCTGCCTCTAATTCACAACACTTTTGGACAGTCACTTACTGTCTTTCATTTGCGACTCAATACGAGTTTTGACGGTCAGTGGCTCTCTGTTACCTTTATGTCTCTTTTTCTCTATCAATTCGCCTTTCGCATCTTCACTGCTCGCAGTATATTATGTTCACATTTGAACATTTAAATATTGCCATGTTATTCTGTGCACATTTGCCCAATTAAATATCCCCGTGTTATTATGTGCACATTTGCGCAATTAAATGTCCCTGTGTTATTATGTGCACACTTGAACATTTAAATATGCCCATGTTATTCTGTGCACATTTGCCCAATTAAATATCCCCTTGTTATTCTGTGCACATTTGCACAATTAGATATCCCCATGTTATTATGTGCACATTTGAACATTTAAATATCCCCATGTCATTATGTGCACCTTGCACATTTAAATATTCTTTTTATTAGCCCGTGTTAGTCCTTAAAAGGGCTTATAAAATTGTCCTGTCTGTCTGTCTGTCCGTCTGTCTGTCTTTCTGTCTGTCTGGTGCAATGCTTCTCCCCACAGCTCCTTACTATCTCAACTGTATGAGAACAACTTCACTTCAAAACTGCTTTAATTTATATGCCTCTTTTATTGCACGATTACTATTTACTCATGACAGCTTAAACAAATATGTCACAGGTACACTTAATAAAGAGCGTCATAGTCATATTTTGCTAACCTAATTGATTAATGATTAATAACATGATTGAATCATAAGGAATTCAAAGGGCTCCTGACTAAGAAGTAATATTGAACTATCTTATCGCAATATAGCTTAAGCACTTTTGGTGTTAATTTGCTCGCACCTCTTTGTGTTTAAAGCCAAACAGGAATAGGAGAACCCCTGAGCGCCAGAGGTTTATAAAACATGCTAAAGAGATATCGCCACCTAATGTTAAAGAAATAGGCCTACCTCATTACGTACACGAAGCAGCAGTGCTTCCCTCATAACCCACTTACAGACCTAATGTTATAGATATATTGCCACCTAATGTTAGAGAGATAGGACTATCTCATTACGCACACGAAGCAGCAGTGCTTCCCTCATAACCCATTTACAGACGTAACGTTATAGATATATCGCCACCTAATGTTATAGAGTTAGGACGACCTCCAATTACGTTAGTGGAAGCTCTCTATCGTACACATTCTTCCAGTATTATGTGATATGATATGTAACGTTGGAGAGATATCGGAACCTAATTTTAAACAGACGGTAAAGTTAAAGAGGTATGCGCTCCTAATGTTAAGAGATAGGTCTATCTCATTATGCCTGCAAAGCAGCAATGCTTTCCCCATAACCCAATTACATACGTAACGTTATAGAGATATCGCCACCTAATGTTAAAGAGATATGCCTATCTCATTACTTACAAGAAGCAGCCGTGCTTCCCCCGTAACCCAATTACATTCATAACGTTATAGAAATATTGCCACCTAACGTTTGCTTCCATGATATAGTGATATGATCTGTAACGTCAGAGACATATCGCCTTCTAATGTTAAACAGATGGTAACGTTAAAGAGATATTGCCCCCTAGTGTTAAACAGAAGATAACGTTAAAGACATATCGCCTCCTAATGTTAAAAAAATAGGACGACTTCCAGCCATTTTAGTGGAAGCGTTCTGAATTACGCATGCTTCCATCCAGATGTGATACGATACGTAGCGTTGAAGAGTTATCGCCCCCTAATGTCAAAGAGATAGGGCAACATCCAATCACTTAAGTGGAAGCGTTCTATCGTACACATATCTAAACCAGTTTCTATACCCTCTCAACCACGCTCTATACCTTCCCAACCACTCTCTATACCCTCTCAACCACTCGCTATACCCTCTTAACCACTTTAAATGCCGTCCTAACCACCCTCCACCCCCTCACATCCACTCTCCACATCTTTTAACAACCCTCTATACCCTCTAAACCAATTCCACGTACTCTGTACCCAGTGCCGACTGTTTATTAAAGTCTGGTCTGGATATAATTTCCTTTAGTTTGACATTTATTTTGAGTTCCATTGCCCGCCGGTCAAAAACTTTAATTTTGTCAATAGAGTTCGGGTCAAGTAGAGTCGTGTTTCCTGGTAGATATCAGTATATTTATCTATTCATCGGTTCCTAAGCTTACCGATCTGATTGGGAGAACTGATAACCGCGTGCATGCAAGTATTCATTATCTCTTCTCTAGGATGTGCTATAGGAAACAAGCGGCGGTCGCTTGGCTATAACTTTTTGCTCGAGGTTTACTGTCAGATTTAACGTGTAAATTCATATCCTAAACTCTTCAATTTTCGACAATTTTTCATTTTGATTTTACACATACTAGTTGAATTAGACGACCAATGAAGACGCCCGTATTGAAAAACTATATTGAATTATGCCTGTCCTCCGTGCGATTTGATTCCGCTACTGAGCATTATGACTGATCACCAGTAGAATCTAACAGCCGCAAATAACCCGTTATATATTGAAATAGTGAGCACGACTGACAGTGGAACCACGCGAGGTGTATCTGTGAGTTTGCATTCAAATTGCTCGGAAATGATATTTTTACAATCCTGACACTCAAAATAAATAAGACCTGTGCGATCTTGAAGATCCAATGACGCGCGCGCGCAGAAGCTGGCTAAGTATCGTGCATGTTAGCACGATGGCTTGGTAGAAACCATAGCGTTAAAAAAACCACTGCGCAATTTGGCCTCATTTTATTAATAAAGTACAGCAGTTAAAACCGCTGCGCTGTATACTGTCAGGATTGTACATGTTCTTGTTTTGAGCAAAAGCGATTGCCGCGAACCTAGCGTGTATGGGTTTCCATATACTTCCATCGTCTCAACTATGCCTCTTTGCCGGGACTGGAAACATGCAGAGCGTCTTTTGAATATTTCAGTTTGCAGGAGAGAAATAAGATGCTCTACCAGGAACGCAGAAAGCAAGAGCTCCTGGAACAAATTGCAATCATGAGAAATAATATCGAACACTCTCTTAGGAACGTGCCTAGGACTAATATGAAGGTTGGGACATCTCTGCCGACAGAGGACCGAATCCCTGATCTTGATAAGGTATTAGTTTGAATTTCAGACTACCATTGTCTGCGTGGTCGACTGAGTCCTTACAATTTGACTTGACCAAACTACTCGCGTTAATTGGTCTAAGCTATTTGGTAAATAATAGTTTCCTTAACTAACGGTACATTACTAATACTATAAAGTTGTTCTTGACATTCCGAAATGTTCTGAATATCCTCCCGCAGTACATGCGATATTACTTCCGCTGCTGAATTTTGATTGATTGAATTTCAATGTCCGTACCACTGCCGGACTGAGCAATACAAAATGTTTGATTTTTAATTTTATGATAATTTAACATATTCATAGATGGTTGGCTCGGAACCCCGTATGCGCATGCCTAGAAACGAGACTAAATTTTTTGTTGAGCCTTCTGATGATAAAGACCCCGAGCATTTAACATTGCACTCGTCTACGGTTTACACAAGGCAAAGTCGACGACCGCTGCTGGGCTTTTCATCATGCCTTAAAGCATACCAAGTAAGTACTTATTGTTACTCAGTTGTTAATATGTTTACAGAATAGAGGACATCAATATCGATATTGAAGACGAATGCGGAACCATAACAATTATAACTTTACCAGGTTGATGCGGTACATACTTTACTGGAGACTTTGGCACAATGTGATTCCCGATCAGCCGGAACAAGTGATTGCTTTGGCAGAAGTCATGGAAATTTTATTGGCTCTATATTGGCCAACGATATGGGATCTGGTAAATCGGCAATCGTAAGTAAATTAACCTCGTAAGCGTTAAACAATAAATAAGCGGTTGATTAAGACTCCACAGAATCGCACGAAACCTGTATATCGACATATCAGTATCAATTCGATCCCAAAGGTAATTTCATATATGTATACTTGTGATTTCACTGTTTGAATTGGAAGTGAATTAACAAACAATGTATGATCTTACACAAACTAAGCGTATCTGTAGCCAAGTATTGTTTATTTCCATTGTACATGCAGAAAATGTCCGGATATTTTTGGAAATTTTTCAATCAGACTCTTCAATAGCATGAGATCTGTTAATTAAACATGTTTTGAAGTAAATCTTAGATTTTTCTAAGCCTAGCTTAAAGGCATTCAGTCTGGTGTGCGGAAGCGCTAATGACAAAATAAATGTATTGCAAAACACACCTGTTTGCTAAGTCACAGTTCAAGTGAAGAAGAGTTTGCATAGAAAAATAGAAAATCAGTTTCCTGCTCATTTTTACGAGCAGGCCTTCTCGGCTGTGGTGACGCTGAGCGGTACTACGGCTTGAGAGAAACTTTAACAAAAATGCTTATCACCTGAACGATTCTTTAATTTTGATATACAGGTGGTATTCTTAAATTTCAGAAAGCAATATGTCATGTTATTGTAAAATTTGTACAATACACACTTTAGCGCTTGATTTAACGTAAACCAGTTCATAATTTCGACATTTTATCCGATAGATTCTTGGATTGTGGGAGGAATGGAACCGAGTGAAGGTTTCGGCCAGCATGATGATTTTGTGTCCAAAGACAGCTGTACAAAATTGGCACATGGAGATGAAGAAGTGGCTCCCTAGACAAGAAAATATGTTTGTCTTGGACGAATCCGTTGAAAAAGCAGATTTGGAGAAACACGTCTGCAATTGGCATGACAAAAGCGGTATTATAGTGCTTACATACCAAAGGTGGATAGCATGTCTCTCTAAAACGCCATCTTTGATGATTTCACGCTCATTTTTGGACCCTGGACCAGAGATTATCGTATTTGACGAAGGACACGTTTTGCGAAATCGCAACACTCGTATCTTCGAGACTGTCAAAAAGCTCGCTACAAGAAAGAGGATACTGGTAACTGGTATGTCTAGCGTTAAATTGTATTAAATTAATTTATTGAAATCACCACACAAAATTGATTCAAGCTCTCCGGAAGAAATTGCAATAACATAATTTTGTACCCATTGTGATGTCCAGCCAATGAATTTAACAACAGAAGAAATAGGAAATCGTAAGACGATATACATTTGACGATAACCGTAAAGTGAGTAAACAAATACAAGTCATCAATCAGACGGCACATATTTGGACGTCATCAAATGTGCATAAACCATAGTATTATAGTTTGCTGCTGATGTCAACAAACAAAATACGTGTATGCAAATAGTGTTTAGTTAGGCATCGAGTGTAGGAGTGGGTTGTATTAGAATCAATGTGATACACGATTTTTTAAACCGGAACAGCAACCGAAATGTTTGGATCACCGGCGCTATACATATTTAGAAGCATAAATATAAATTTTGACTGGACAGTGTCCGCCGTCAACTTCCCTTTCCTGAGTTCCGACTAGTGGTTAAGTACAGATTGGGCGGGAAGTTTAGAACGGGCCTATTTCTATATGTTACATTTATGATTTAAAAATGTTCATCTCGTAACATAATACTAACAACGTTTCATCTGAGGAAGTCGGACACGTATCACCATCCGCATATTCATTTTTGAATTTAACTAATGACCTGGTACATAGATGTTGTCGTGTATGTTATCATACATAATGGCTTCCTATACCTAACAAAGTCGAGCTTGTGACGTCAGGTCCTAGATTTGTGCGTCAGGGGCCTTATTCAAGAAAGCACTCTGTCTGTCCCACGCCCTAATGAATAATGCACCTGACGCACAAATCTTGAACGTGACATCATGAGCTCGACTTTGCCAGGTATAGGAAGACATCATGTATGTATGTTATGTTTGATTTTGACTACTCTGATTGGTATATGCTACTTTAAATCGTGACTGTATCCCGCGAAAATATAAAACAAGGCGCGAATGGGTTTTTAGTTTAAAAGTGTTTTTGAATCCGCGTCACCTTGTATAATCATGTTCAAATTGGGAAGATTGTAATCAAAAGTCAGTATTCGACATTCATTCTAGTGATTGCACCCACGCTGATTAACGACTAAGGCCGAAATAAATAGAGTTGAACTTAATTGGGAATACTGTATGCTTTCAGGCACACCAATGCAAAATTCCATTCAGGATTTGCATAGCATTACTTCCATCGTGGATCCGAGCGTAGAAGATTATTGGAAATTCAGGTACAGAACGATGAGATGTATTCAAGACGGGGTTCATACCGAGTCCTCAACTCCGAATCGACGAGCAATGCTTCATCGCAGTGCGGCATTCAAACAACATCTAACGTCAAATATGATACGGTCTCAACAACCGCTTGATCCTGAGCTTCCGGCCCAAAAAGATTGGGTAGTTTTTCTTGAGTTATCAGAAGTTCAAAGGGAACTTCACAAACTTTTCATGGATTCTTTTTTCTCTCCCGAGTCTCTCCAACTACCCAAGAATGGACCGCTCACAGTGAACTCTATTCTCTCGCAACTCGTGGTACACCCAGACTTAATTTGTGGGCACGTTAATATCAGGGATACGGACCTGGCTTGGACAAAAGCGTACACTAATAACTTTAGATCTGGAATCTTAAGTACAGGAACAAAATTAAATTTCATAATCTCCATCATAAGTCAAGCAATCAAGAGGGAAGAGAAAGTTGTAATATTTTCTGAGTACATTACGACACTAGACCTAATCGAAGTTTACATTAAGCGAGAGTGCAAATATGTTCTGTACAGACGAATGGATGGTCAAACCAACACTTCAAACAGGAAGAGGTTCGCACTGGATTTCAACTATGATAAAGGCGTAAGCGTGTTCTTGTCATCGAATGCAGGCTCTGAAGCTATTAACCTGCACGGCGCCAACATTACGATAATAACTGACATTAATTGGGGACCCGCGGTAGACAACCAAGCGGGAAAAAGAAGTTGGAGGTAAATCTTGAATACCTTAGCAATAGAATTGCTCGACGAACAGCGACTTAACTAAAATCAGAAATCGGACGAATCAGTTCTTCCTCTATCGTTATCTAATGTAGTTCGATTTTCTCATCAATACTTTCAAAATATTTTTATCTTAAAAAATAGTGATCTGGTGCGGAGATCGGAGATCAAAGCACTACCGTTTTTTAGTGATTAGGGATTTTTAATCGTATCATTGATTTTTAATGATATGCTAACCTTTCCTAATAATTTCGGTTTAATTCCTAACCAAACTATGACGAAAATATGAATAGAAAGCAAAATACTCCGTCACGTCTTTTAGGTATCTTCTTATTCATGCCATCCTAACCTCAGATGTGACAAGTTGAGTTTAGAAGTTCAACCAAGACTCAAAGTACTGGAGATATAAAAAATGAGTATAAAGGTTTGCCCATGTTAGAAATTGTATCTGATTTAATAGTTAGCTGGAACTTTCATGTGTTTATTCGTAGATTCCTTCTCGGTAGAAAGATCAACAGTTCCCACATGAAAAAATCGGTTGTCACTAGTAACGTGGATAAATCCAGCCTGCCTACTTATGACAATTCTAGAATACAATTCCATCCAGAAATTAATAAATTAAAGTCGCGGAAGAAATACTTAATGGGCATTAATTTTCCATTATTCTCATGCGCACTACGAATATTTAAATAAAGATGGCTTGGAACTGCAATCTGGTCCGGAGCATGAGTCAGAGGTTATTGACCTGTATTTTGCACCCATGTCTGTGCGCAATTCGAATAATCTGAGACGGAAGAAACTAGGGATAAATCCAGAACAATTTCCAGGACATTGTATAATTTTTGTAAACAAGATTGACCGCTCCATATGAGCTATATATAACGGGATCTCTATTTATTTAGGTGAGATTGTATTATTATTTGCCGTTTAATTAAATTATGGAGCACACTGAAATAGAGTAGAACTTCTAGTAATTATAGGCGTTACATTATTTGTGAAGCCGTGCTTTCATTTCTTAGGCGAGCACTTGGCACTTACTAAATTTCCCCAATATATATTATATGGCTGGGGTTGATACTCATAATGACGTGTGTTTGTTTGTTTACTATTTGGATGGTTAAGGGGTTTGTCTACGGGTGTGTATAAATCTGAACCAATTAGATGCAAAGAACAAAATCATTTAAATCACTCAGGCTCTTAGATATTACAATAGCCACGTCATTCTAAACTTTCTTCGATATTCACAAATATCTAATATTTAAGTACAGAATGCCGGCGTTATAATCCTATTGTGCCCTTATTTATAAGGTATGGCCAGAGTCATCCCACAACTGTATACAGACTCGTGGCTGAAGGCACTCTGGACGAATATAAGTTACAGTTACAACTGGCGAAGCAACGCATGAGCGAACACATCGTGGACGGGAAGGAATTTGTATCTTCTTCACATGGAAGTGTCTTTGAGTTCATGGAATCCCGATATAAAATCACGCAACAAGATGCTGTCAAAATGAGTAGATATAATTTCCAGGACGATCTAAACTTCGGTGAGAAGATTCTATTTGTTAAGGTAAGCTACTACCTTGATGCGTATCTGTTAAGATAAAGCCCCGAACACGGAAGATGTCGTTTTAAACTATGAAAGGCCGAGAAGTTGGTACCTGTCAAACCCCAGCGAGCTTTTCTCAGGCGGTACTAAATTCGAGTCATCGCGTTCGTTTGACCTGTATTAGGTCAAGTTTGGCAAACTTGGTGATCGTAATTTTGGGCTTTAGATGTAGAGCGAGGTTTGATTCAGACTAATTCATAATGCAATTACGCGAGCACTTTCTAGTTAAGGTGAACTTCTGACATGAAAGTCGTATCCAATGTTCTGTAATGATTTTTTGCCAAATAACATACGGCGATAAGACAGAGGTTGTTACTTTCTAGTAGGGAGGGAAGTCGGAATCGGAATTCAAAAATGACCGAATATTTTTTGTAATCCAAATGTGAATATGAAACCCGAATCCCATTGATAAAATGTAATCGGAATTAGAATTGGATTTGAAAGACCGGAATTGGAACGGAATCGGAAGCTGAATTCAGGAAGAGTAGGATCGAAACAGAATTCGTGATCGGAATTATTGTGATCGTGATTCTGCATTATGAGTCAAAATGGACGCCAAATCTGTATTTTTTGCAATGGATTTCAATTAGGTTGGTAAACCAGAAAACCCTGTTCTATTGTATTCTAATCCAAATCGATCTCTTGTTTTTCAAGTTTCAGGTGAAAGGCTCTTTTCCTGCTCAGTCTTCATTTTAGGTTATTATGTGGATCGTAACGTAGTCAGATCACCATCATGCTCTTAGTAATATGTCTGTCTGTCTGTCAGCACTCTAGCTGCCGCAATTCTTCTCATGACCCTCGGGTCATAGCTCCAGTCAAGTTCCTTTGCTAGCAAAATTGAACTACTACTAGGGGTTACTCCACTATTTAAAACTTCCCAACCTGCATATGTATCTTAATTAATATAGTGTGGTGCAAAATCAATTCTGCGATAAGAATCAATTTTTTGGTTTTCAGGTTTTGGTTTTGTTGATTGTTTGTAAAACTGCATACACAATATAGTGTGGCAACCAGGTTTCAACTTTTGTGCTTAAAATTTCTGAACCTACTTTTTAACATGATCTTGCACGGCGGTCGACGAAAAATAATTTCCTCCGTGACTGCTATGCTTCATGGTGATTGGTGACATCTGCTAAAACTATTCTGAGAACTTATTAAAAGCTGGTCAATACACAACGATAATATAATAGAATCTACAATGTCAGTATTCCATCGCGTAGTATGTCGACCATACGGCGGGTACTTTGCTACCCTCATTTCAGATAATGATCAGATTTATTAAACTTCTGGTTCATAATACCACCAGAACTCACGGATATTTTATTATTCACAAAATTTGTTCTGACCGATCACTCTAAAATTTTTATCACAAACGGACAAAATTCTAGACTTAGGCTCCGAGTCATGTCATATGACTGCAACCATATGCCGAGTCGGTAGAATTAACTTATAGATTCTATTTATGTTGTGTAATCGACACGAATTGCTACGAAAGTATGAACTTGCACTATTTGCACAACAAAATTAACCAAACTAGTCTAGCTCTAGCAAAGCGAATCTTGTCTATCAGGGATTAACCTTGGGCCTTGGCTCAGGGTAATATTAATTCCTGGTCAGACTGTCTACTGTATTTCCTATG
>JAQGCA010002881.1:0-12928 GCA_034698945.1 Protaphorura quadriocellata | reverse complement strand
TCGGCTTCTTTGAGGTCTTAGAGCTGACCCACGACGGCAATTACGGTTGTAAATTGCAAAATTTCCAGGAATACTGAAATTCCTTGTGGGGCGACCAAAGATTCCAAAATGTCTGTGCAGCGTGGACTGACTTTTTGCCTTGTATTTGGTTAGGCAGTGGATGGAGAAGGGAATTTTTTGTCTTGTGTTAGGTTTAGACTATAGAGTGGGAGGTAAGGTTGAGTGGAGAGACTCAGAATGCGACTACCTCACAGGAATTACAGAGGAGAAGTGTAGAGGAGAAGGAGGAGAGGTTGGAATGGAGAGACTGGAGAGGTCAGAGTTGAAATAAGGGCGAGTGACCGACTTCAACACTTTCACCTTGGCGCTCTCCTTTCACCTGATCAATTCAATGTCCAGTGCTATGATGAGTATGGGTTAAGTTGAGAAAATAATTAAAAGCGAATTGATGACAAAAACGCAAAACCAAGCGCACGCGCATTTGTCATTCTCTTTCCTTTGTTCAAAAATTGTTTTGAAGGCAATGATCTTTACTTCAAAAATAAAATTAGATTTCAAATGCCGTTGGTCCCATATTTTTTTAGTGAAAAGGATAAAGAGATACAAAGGTATCAATTTCATGAAAAAATTAACTCCCAGACACGATAACTCCACCCCCCTCCAGCCAGGATTGGCTACTGGCTTACTGCTAGCCTCCGTGTTGCCAAGTGACCGAAGGTCAGGGATGACCAATATCGACCGGCTCGGGTACATATATAATCAACAAGTACTATGCATGAAATACTTCTGTCATGTCTATATGTGTAAGTAACATGACCCCAGGTCACTAGTGACTTTCCCCGACCATTTCGAGTACATGTGTAACATTACCAAATCAACGAGTATCGTGAAAATAATACTTTTATTATGTCTATATATGAATATTACGTGTATATGACATGACCCCGGGTCATTGTTGACCATTCCCAACCGGTTCGGGTACATATGTAACATTACCTAATCAACAACTACTACTTCAACAATATCTACCTCCAAATTACTTTCCAATTATTATTGTGGTTGGACTGAGTTTTATTCGATATAGACAATGTAAAAAAACTCAAAGTAATAACTTATCACCACATTTTAAGTTTTGTTAAGTTCTTTCGTATATGGAATCTAAATCTTGAAAACCGCATCCATTTCAAATTCATCATTTTTATACAGAAGAACATAAAGTTGTATGGACATGTAAGATGAATTTCTCGAGGTCAACGTCAATGGTCAATGGTCGTGGTCAGGGTCACGGATTCTATCTCCTGCGGATGAAGACAATCAAAATCTCCTTCGGTTTAGCCGTGCAAGGTCATCTGGCCAGTCAATTCAAGGTCACTTTTAATTTGCCGGTCTGTCTTTAGTTTTTTCATTCAACCATGACCTCCACTCCAAATTTCAAATCAGAAAATCTGGACTGGGTAGGTCAATTTGACTTACGATATAAACAATCATTTTTGAAATTAATTATAATGGAACCAGACCGAATAAAATTCAATAGAAACTTTGTTCAAAATTACGTGATAAGTTTTCTCACACACTTACAATAAACCTCCATATAACGAACCAGAGACAGAAAGATCTGTTTGTTGGTTATAAAGTAGAATTTTAGCGTCAGACGTCACTTTTCATGTTTATGGGACTGACCTTTCTGATTGTACACATTATAAGGGTAGTATACCTGGTAAACGTTACAGGGAGGTTTTACTATACCACAAGTTTAAGTGTACGCGATCTAGCATTTACAGATTTGTATTCTTTAATCATATGTGCATATGTCGAATGATTCAAGAATTTCGTACACTTGACAACCGCCCTCGTTGAGTTTGAAACCCGTTAATTTTGTCAACAATGAAAATTTGACGCGGGAAGTGCTCACCAATTCTCAATTCGCAGTTAAATTTCAGTTTCCTAAAATATGTAAATTAATTCCCTGTGACACCAAAAATTAAAGTGGCCATCATTTGTGAAGACCCTGACATTGACCATGACACCGATCCGGGTTGTGTTCCTGACCTTGATGTTTGGGGTCATCGTTTCATCTCCAGCCCACGGGAAAATTAAGTTGACCTTCCGTGAGGCCATGTCCATGTCATCCAGTGCTTTGGAGAAAAGAGAAAAAGTTGAGCATGAAAATGGTGGAGAGGGTCAAGCATTCAGGACTCTCATGATTTGTTTGGACAAATTGAGACATGGAACTGGCGAGACCTGTGATCATGAATATGCTGCTCAACGAATGGAGGAAATTAAAAAAAAATACATTGCTGATGAAGACGTAAGTTTTTTTATGCACCTGGGTTCGGTTCTTGGTCGACCCACACTTTTATATCTCACTTCTTCATTTTAGGTTCCTCTCAATGTGTTTGAACGATATGCAGCACTCCGATGTTTGGATGGACTTGATTGTGTCTCCACTTGTGGTTGTCGGATAATTAGATTGGAAGGTCAAGTCTCTCCCCCTTGTGACAATGTCGATCGAGACACGGGTGTGACGTGTGACGCAGAGTACAAGGCTTTCCATAAATTTGTTTCTCATGGTGTCCGTGCTTCAAAGTGTGGTTGGTGTATCACTGTCATGACGGTCACCGCCATCTGTCTTTGCCATGTCTTCTCACCCTAGCCTCCATCATCCGTCCATTCTTTCCATTAACCAACCACTCGTGTCATGACGCAAGCATCAAAGTGGGTTAATAATTCTGAACATGCATAGAGTAATCAATTTAAAATGTATACTTTGCTCTATGGTCAAAATTAAAATGGCGGTTATTAATAAACGAATGTACTGATTTTCGTTTTGTCCTAATTCTTCGTTGTTTCTAAGGCAAATTTTATTCACTTACTAAGTGTACCATCACTAGGGTATTCTCAAATGAGACGTATATCGACGACTATATTTTGTTTTTCATGAATTTGAATGATTCAAATTTTTTCTTGGACATTTATTTCTTCAGAAAATAAATTTTGGAATTTCTTTCGTCGATAACTTCTGAGACGTTTTTTTTTTCATTTTAGATCAGTCTGCTTAAGTTTCGTTTAACTCATATATATCACACAGACAATTGGTTCATTTTCGAACAATGGGTTTTTCTAACGTTTGCTCCGCCGAGCGCCTTCTTTTTTGTTGCCGCCGCGCCGTCTCTAATATGAGTGAAATTGAGATTAAGCCAAGGATGACTGTAAATTATATAATGAATTATTTGAAGGGATGTCCGGGTATTTCAAATATTCATCTGTCACGGTGTTTTGAATTTGTGGTGCTGAGCAAAAAGTTTTAACCATGACCTGACCTTGACCATTTTATAAGCTACGTACGGTTCAAAATCCCGACATGGGATTGGTGCCTTTTTGTATCGGTGTCTTGGTTGGAAGTATATTTGGCGGTGTGATTGGCGGATACTTAGTCGCGACAGAATGTGGAGAGTTCGATTGGAGCGGGTCAGCGTAAGTTCATGACCTGACCAAGTAGCTGTAGGTTGTAGATGAGCTCTTGACATCCAATGTTATTAATAATTTAATTATTGCCTGTTTTTAATTCTACATAGCTTTTCCGTCACATACACCTGGACACAATGGATCCGGGGAGACTATTCGGTGAGTTTAATATCATTTGACTACAAAATGTAAGATTAGAGTACAGATTTTAAGGTGAAGATTCAGACTCAGAAGTTTTAAATGAGGGCCCACACTCACCTGTCACTCATAATTTACAACAGAACATCCAATCTCAATTTAATCCAAAAAATAAATCCGTACCTTACTCAATATTTTCCAGAATTCAATTTAATTGAATTTTATTGTATTGTCTGTGTTCGCTTATTTTTAAAGACAATATTGGAGCCCAAACTCTTTGACATTCAAAGACGACGTCCAAAAATGTGCGGATTCGAATACTATTCTGTCTCAGAATGGTATTCTAGTTATTAGACCCACTTTTGATTCGTGCATCTGTCGATCGATTTTAAGTATTATAGTGTGGAAGGTAATTCCTGTTCAATGTAATGTCTAAAATATTGTTCTATATTTTGTTAAAATGTCAGTTATATTTTAGTGTAACTATGTATAATACAAACACCCTGTATACCCTGTATACCCTGTGTGTATTGACGACCTGTAATAGGATGTTGTCACTGAAATAAATTGAAATTGAAATTGAAATTTTCGAAAAAATAAAAAAAAATATTCCAAAGAACCTAAGAAGGAAAATTGGAAAATTAATGTTAGGAAATTAAGGGTTTTCAGAAGTACAATTAAAACATACTACACTGTTAATTAATTTATATTTGAAATGAAATGGTAAAACTTTACGCATTACATTACAAGTACGATAAGAAGTGTCGGATAGGAAAGCTCAAATAAGCTTATACGTCAAAGATATGGTTCGGTTTATTTGCCTCATTAGCCCGAAAACTTGTCAATGTTTGTTCTTCATTCTGTACATGTTTTGTGTATTATTTAATTTAATTTAATTAAATTCCGGTTGGTTAATTGGTTTATTGACTGGTTTCATTCAATTTCAAAAATTTCTGTTTAGAATAGCATGTTCAAATAAAGGATACCGCACATAGGGCACGGGAAATGATCCCCCGTTAGAATTGGCTCATCTTTTGATAAGTTATGGCCCTTGACCTCCTGAACAATGTTTCTACAGGTCCCAACACGAAAGGTCAACTCTGGCGACCTCCAGAGGTCACCAAAATTTGAGCCCCGATTATTATATTGGTTGGTTGCATTCAATTTAACAATTCTCATTTAAATGTGCATGTTTAGATTAAATTAAAAATAAAATGTGATCCGATTAATTTTAAATCCTTTCTTTTTTGCAAAAATTAATGTGAAATAAAATTTCGAGTTCAACATAATTGAATATCATGTTTTTTTTGATATTTTGACGAATCATTGATTTAATTTATTTCTTAACATGATATTCCAAGGCATTCCAACTTAGCGTTATATAGGTGATTTACACTGCGTAGGCGTGTACGTCATCTATTATTTGTAATGCATGTAGGTCAGTATATTTAAATATCAAAAATTATTTGAGAATTTTGTACCGGTGACTACCGGGTTTACTATTTAAAACACGCGGTCAATTTATAAACAATCGACCTGTGACCCTTGATGCCTTTATAGAATTAAATTATTAAGTTCTGTTTCACAGTGTTTAAAAATAAGTAAATTAATTTCTCGTGACACTAAGAATGAAAGTGACTGTGATTCGCGAAGACTCTTGACCTCGACCATGACACGGTTCGTATTTCTGTTTCTGACCTTGATGTTTAGGGTGATCATTACATCTCCTACCATCGGGAAAATGAAGATGAGCATCCGAGAGGCCATGTCCATGAATTCCAGTGCTTTGGTGAAAAAGACAAGTTTGGAACTGGAGGTGGGAATTCTGGAGAGCTAGGAGCATTTTTGACCCTCATGAAGTGTTTTGGGAAACAGGGTATTAGAACTAACACGCCATGTTACTTCCAGTATTTACTTGATCGAGAGGCCGAAGTGACCAGAAAATATGGGGGTTTCGACATTTAGAACGTTAGTTGGTTATTTGGCATCAATGAGTGGTTATCTCCTCAAGTCCTGGGTTCAATTCCTCCTACGATGTGAAATTTCCAAATTTTAGGGAATTAATAATCTCACAAAGTTCATGTACTTTGGGTGTCGACATTTATTTTACCAATGAATAAATCCGGCTTCTATATTTCAGTGACGGTTCCAGGGGATATTAAAATACTAACCAGGTATATTTTAAAATTTTGGATTCGCCCTGAAAAACTGCTAATCTTTAAACCATAATCTGACGTCCAATGTGATTGTAATTTTCTATAACTCAATACAAATTAGAATTAATATTGTTCAGCTTGTGCAAAGCAAATGCGAAATGGATCAATTTACCCCACCTTGGGGTGTTATGCGACAAGTTTGCTCTCACACTGGACCAAAAAAGGTGTGTGACCACCAAACCGGGTCCACAAATAGCAAATTTTGCCCCCCACTTTAGAGGATTAGCATGTGACCGTAAATAAACGACAATCGGGGCAACTTGGCACAAATGAACCAAGGTAAGGCAAGTCGCCGTAGTTTTAGAGTTGAGGGTTGGGTTCGCCAACTCGGCACTTGTCATTCAACGCAGAACACATCCTCAACTTCCGCGTCGTCCATAGAGGCCACCATGCAACAACAAGACACACTTTTCACTCAACTTACTTACAAGGCTGCGACTGGAGAGTGTAGACTGTTCTACTAATTCGGTTCTTTGTGAAAGTCATTTTGTTCCAATTGTGGTTAACAAAAAATTCATTTAAATTAATTAATTCATTCATATTCGGTTGACAACGAAGAAACAGTAACGAGAAGAGGAGAAACAGGTAATTTTCCAGTTCCTCAGTTGCCATTCTGCTGAGTGGACGTAACGCGGGCGGGCTGGCTCAATTTGGATTCGAAGGGGATTTCAGAGATCCCAAGTTGCTTTGCCACTTTCTGGTTTTGCGACCGTGAAAAATTCAACTGATTGAAAGCAAGTTCATGTAGGTGGTTGGGAACTCACTGAAAAGTTTGGAATTTCCCTCCTCTTTTCATGAGATTGGAATTCTAGACAGTGTTGACAGGACGGGTGGCTTTCAATTTTCCTTCGGGATTATTTAGTGCCAGACAACCCAGACTTAATTCCTGGTTCGTATATCAAATAGTTGTATACAATACTTTGTGTATAGTTTTCGGTGACAGTCTGGTTGTAATGAAAACGTTAATCAAATTTAATTCATATTCTGGTGTAAATACTTTTATCATCTGGTATGTTTGACAGGTTTGTCAGGTTTTCATGTGCGTTCCTTCTTCTCTACAATTAATTTTTCTATACACTTTGGACATCCCATGAAGTATGATGTGATACGAGTCGTCTAAGGTAGTGTATAATCCAGTAAAAAGGAAAGATCACTGCATGGAAAATTTTCGACCACGTGTTCAACCACTAAATAAATGACTATAATCGTTAACACGCGCGAGCGCCTCTTAATTAGCACAGTCACTTCTGTAGCACTCACTGGTATACCAGTTTCTGTACTTGATACGGTACTGATGTGAGGAATGTTGCAGAAAGACTGTAATTTTGAGTAACAACAATAACAACATTGGGTGATTGAATGAGGAAGACTGGGAACCTCTGACAATGGAGTCAAAATTACTGTCTCTGTTCCGAATACATATCAGGGACTTGTTCGGCAATAGGGATTTTAGCATTTCTTGTGACCTCTGCAGACTGATTCAACGCTTTTAATTAGTATTCACGCTTACTATTTAAAGTAATTAGTGGCTGTGTCCACCACACAGATGGAATTGAATTGAATTTCCTTTACTTCTTATCGCCGTATTACGTGACCCGACCCAATTCAAATGCAATGTTCAATAATAATTCAATTCAATACAGAAACTTTACAATATATAATCAGATTTTACGCTAAAAAATAAATTAGCTGCTGACCAATACATTCATCGAAAATTTTATTGACTGCAAATATCGGATTGCATTATTCATATGAAACCATTCATAGTGACTGAGTTTACAAATTCCACTTCTCTGGCGTAGAAGTTGCTGTAAGTTATTCCGTCCGCAGAGCGGTATTGTGATGAATCTGTTTAAAATATTCAAACCACTAAGTGAATTAAACTGAATTCCAACAACTCAAAAAATCGTAAAGTTATATAGACTAATTTGCAAAACATTGAATCCCCATTGATTACTAAGGTGTGGCAAATTGACAAACTTGAATGAAAGTGGGGCAAATTTACACAATCGCTTAAAAATGGCGCTAATTTACGCACTCGCGAAAAGGGGGGAAATAAATCGGGAATAAATAAAATTCTTTATATAAAGCTGCTAAACTCTGTCTGGATGTATGGATGTATTGATGTATCTTTCTTCGACACCCTCCTCAAGTTAGCCCCCAAGTCGCTCCTAAGTTAGCCGTTCAGCAGCTCAACAGAGAAACGGCTCAGCATCCCAACAGAGTAACGGCTCAGCTGCTCAACAGAGTAACGGCTCAGCAGCTCAACAACTCTCAGCTGCTCAGCAGCGAAAGTCCGTGGACATTGAGTAGTCCAGATTTTCTCTCTCGCAGCATAATTCAACTCCACAAGCCAGTCTATCACTGACTCCGGCGTGAATTTTAAATCTCTCTCATATGAGATTTTTCCATCGCCCTCAGAGTGTCCAACTCCATCTCTCTATCACCACCATCACCACGACAACAACAATTTGTCAGTTAGTCCACAGTCTGTGACGCGTGACACACTCACGCACGTGGCGCGCGACAAAATCGCGTGCAATATATTTATTTCTGTCCTAATTAAGATAACAGATTTACATAAAAATGTATAAATGGAAACTTTTCTAGAACTGCCTACTCTCCACGTTTCTCACTCCACAAGCAGCACTTAACATATAGCTATGCAAAGTTTTCTTTGCACGAGTTCTCTAGTAAATAAATAATTCTATCGCTCAGCAGAATAGAGGGATTCCACGGAAGGTTAGAGTGAAATCAGAGCAAAACAATATCTTGCACGGCAAAATAAATTCTCGCACAGTAAATTAATATCTTGCATAGCAACAAATAATTTGAACAACAAATTGATAACTTGTACAGCAAATTAATAACTTGCACAACAAATTAATAACTTGCACAGCAAATTAATAACTTGCACAGCCAATTAATATTTCGCCCGGTAAATAATAACATGTCCAATTGTTGAACCCTATGACCGTCCTCCCTAAAAACTTAATTTGACCCACCTCCTGTCAAGTAAGTTTTGGACGGTGCTAACCTTCTCTTTCTCATAGGGAGCTCCGCCCTCTATCCCCGCCAGGGCTCAGCCCCTGGGCCCTGCAAGGCGGACACTCCTTTCCCCTTAGCCCCCTTGGGGTTCACTGACCTAACCCTACTGTATCGAATAACGTTCAAATTTCTGTGAATTTCACCTAATTTGCCGTGAATTTTGATTTAAATCTGCTGTGTATATCCTCCATTTTGCGATGCAATTCTAATTTTCAGCCGGCCAAACATCTGCTGTGAATTTCCTCTATTCTGCTGCGCAACATAATATTTCCCAAATAAATATAAGTCAGAATATATTGATGCAAACCATAGAAACCAGGTAATTTTCTTTCAAATGGATCTTTCCTTGTAGGATTGGATGAGGAGATCAGATGAACGAACTCTCCTCCCAGAATCAAGTACTTGATAAAATGATTGGTTTGAGCATAGCGAATCAAATCGCTGTTTATTCTGGTGCAGTCCTTATAACCGTATTTGATTTGTCGGATAATAGATTGAGTGTCGGACCATATTTCGGAATTTTTGAGCTAATTAGTTATAAAATTCTTATTAGCAAGCAACGTGTTCATAGGATTTAAGCCTTTAATTTCATAACAACTCACATCAGAATCAATTTCGTCAGGTGCAAACTTGTAAAACACAATTCGAAAATCTGCCAGGTTCCGCTTCCGTTTACATTTTCCTGTTACATTCTTTGCCTGTAAGACAAATTGTTCACAGCGAAATAATTTATCAGCGTTTCAACCAGATAAGCACAGAGTGTAACAAAAATTACGTTTCTTTCGAATGGACTATAACCGATGACGACAACGTAAGGCTTGGGAGGATATCGTCCTGTTGTTGATATCCAGAAAGAATCACCATCATCATCGACCTTCTGAATTAGCGCCGCGTAGTCACAATCTCTTGAGGCAATGCAATCACGGTTTGTTGGTATTCCACGGCAGATGACCCCTTCCTTCATATCACAGTCGTTGTAGAATTCCAGTGTCTCCTTAATTGGTTCATGACAAATTTACCATTTTGCAACATTTCTCTTTAAAATTGTACTTACTCTTGTTGGATCGTTAAATTGAATCACCGAAAATGACATGTCAATGCGATAAATCGCGATCGCGACAACTAAAAATAGTGGAAAATGTTTCAGCATTCTCAATATTTGGAGTGCCTGTCAAAATTAGCTCGAAATGTACACCTATATGTATGTTCCACACAGAAGTGAATGAATTATTACCTCAACGAAGTTCTTGTTTCCAATTAAGCCAATTAGTTTACCCGAATGAATGTGATTAATTCAAATTGATCAAAATAGCACGTAATGCGACACACAGCTATTTGCGTCGCATATAGCACTCAAATTAAGATTGACGCTAACTAGACCAATTAAAGTCAATTGGCCGCAAGGACCGCCGATGTACTGGCACTGACGTAGATTATATGCTTTAGCTGTGAAATGTATGTTTTTATAATGTGATGAGTGGTGCGCATATTCAGTGGTTGGTCACATGAAGTTTGCATAAGTCTGTCTATAACCTTTATGTTACACGAATAGCATCTGAGGAAAGAATTAACTCAATATTCTACATAACACTTAAATTTTTAACCCTTTTCAATCATATTCAGAAAACATGAAGCTGAATGTATTTTTAACAAGATTTAATTTGCCATTACATTTATTGATCTGTCGTACAAACTTTGTATTATCATCCTTTAGTGAAACTATCACCAACGGGGTGGATGACCCTGGAGGTCAAACCAGGACACTTGCCAATTGCTCTGTTTTGAAAGGTCAAGACAGATCCTTGGAGACACTGAAAGCTGTACAAATCGTAAAGAATTTTCTATCTTTTGAAAAATATAGATATAGTGTAAATTAAGTAGTTGGTTTGAAAATATCACAGATAACTGGGACTACATTATTTTCCTTCATTTTTTAACGATTTCAGTTATTTCGTCATGGGATCCGTGCCCCAATATTTGACTACCCCAATGACAAATATTGGGACTATGACTATGGCGTTGTATCTTTTAGTGAAAAGGCTGAACTTACGTCAGTAAGTAGAGAACCGTTAAAAACTGGACAGTCATTAAAATTATAAATACACATTTTGTAAAGAATTTAATTTTTTTGAATTATAGCAAGGAATATACCACAGTTTTTTACTGGGAAGGTGCATTCGTCAAGATTTTGATGCGTTCTTAGGTGATGCCAACTCACCCAAGGAATTACGCTGTCAAACCTCTGAAGAGAATCGGACACAGTTAACGGCAGAGAAGGTCATGGCTGGATTATTTCCGTCGACGAAGTATGGCGAAAATAAGCAACCGATTCCGTGCACAATTATTCCTCATGATACTAGCAACGTAACCAAACTTTTAAAACAAAGATAAATATCAAGGTCAATACATTGAAATACACAATTCGTGACGCGCCAATTTTTTTAAATTCAATGACAGAGATAAAAAAATTCTTAAAAAATTGTTTCCGCTCTCGATCAGTGTTAATCTTTGTTTCACAGAAACTTCAATTTACCGCACCTTGTCCGGCGTACAACGACACTTATATGGAATATAAATCCACCAACCCAGAGTCAGTCACATTTAGAGCTAAATTTCAATGGTTGTACGACGTACTCACTGAGAAGTCAGGAAAACCGATCAAGGATTACTATGACGTGTATCGACTCTATCAAAAATTTACTCAAAATTTACACGGTTTTCTCAAAAACTTTCAGCACAACGATTTTGATTTGGAATACCCTACATGGTTTCCAGCTCTCGAGTCTGCAATGAAGAAAAATAATGATTTCTTTATCTACTCTATCTCTGCCACGCGGAAACTTCAGAAATTTGTCATTGGACCAATTTTGAATGAAATGGTGTATAATTTCAACTCAATTACTGTAAAAAATAATTCAGATGGGAATCAGAAAGCAAAAATGTATTTATATTCCGGCCATGACACAACCGTTGCTCCTTTGGCCAACGCTCTTAGGATTTATGACAGGAATACCCCTCCACGGAACAATGCTGCTCTCTTCATCGAACTACATGAACAGGATGGGAAATACACAATCATGGTATTTTACAAGGACGGATTCGATCATCGGGTCGTAGAAAAATTCATGCCTAAATGTTCAAAGCCTTGTTCATTTCAAAAATTTAAAAAATCATTGAATGACGTGTTAATCAATGACAATGACTGGCAAAAATTATGTGGAAATAAAAACTAAAACAATTATTATCTACTTCCCTATAATTATTGTTAATTTTTTAATAAAAAATATTTGCTATTTTGCGAAAATTAAAGACAGGTTAGTTGGAGAAAATGTACAGTTGGCCCTGAAAATAAAAATGGTGGAGAGGGTGGAGGATTCAGGACCTTCATGATTTGTGTGGATAAATTGAGACATGGAACTGGCGAGACCTGCGATCTTGGCTATGCTGCTAAACGAATGGAAGAAATTAAAAAAATACACTGCTGATGAAGACGTAAGTATTTTATGCGCCAGTGTTCAGTTCTTGGTCGACCCACACTCTTCACTTCCCACGGCTGGGTAATTTGTTCACGGTTTAATTATATTGGTAAATGTGGCCTTCAGAGTCAGTATTCTATGTATTGAGAAGTAACTCTCGAAATGTATATCTCACTTTTTCTTTTTAGATTCCACTCAATGTGTTTGAACGTTATGCAGCGCTCCGATGTTTGGATGGACTTGATTGTGGATTCACCTGCAGTTGTCGGGAAATTAAATTGGAAGATGCTGTTGGATATTGTTAAGATATTTGTAATCTGTTAAGTTTTGAATAATTTTTGGTATAAGTGATTGCTAAGTGTAATATACTTTTCGGTGTAACAATGCATTTTTGGGATAAGAGTTAGTGGGTATTAGACGGTATTAGACGGTATTGGACGGTATTAGTCGGTACATGTGGACATAAATGGTGTATGCTGAAGATAAGGTGTACGGGCCACATGTTTTGCTGTATATGTGTACTATGCGTCTGTGGGAGATTGGGAGGCTCTAGTTTACGCCCCTTCTTCATCGTATCCCCCAAGT
>JAQGCA010002880.1:0-12929 GCA_034698945.1 Protaphorura quadriocellata | reverse complement strand
CAATAATTATTTTATTTAATTTCGGTCCAGATTAAAATATTATATTTATTTAAAATCGATCTGTACTGGAATGAAGAAAAATAAGCATTGACATTTGAGTGCAACAACAATGGAAGGAACTTTCATAAAAAATATTTCGGTACACCCTATTACGGGAACATGAACCAGGTTTATCCCATCGCTATGGCATTTTGATTGTTTGAAAAATAAAGTCGAGGCCCCACCTTAAAAAAACTAACAATCGATAAAATTTCATTGATAATATCTATCTGTGTATTGATAATTCAATACGGCGTCGTGGATGGTTATGTTGTGTGTGCGATGAAGTTAGTGACCTTAATACGCATCCACTGCACAATCAAAATTCGGACTGGGACTGGACGATGATTAAGACTTCAAACATACCAGCCTTGCGAAGTCAAACATAATTATATTTTGACTAATTGCAATCAAAATTGCCGGTGTCCAGTTGAACTAGAGCTAGAGATGCTTACTTTGTGTTGTAATTAAGTGATCCGATGTACCGCAACCGCAACTGAACAGAGTCGAATATTTCTAGGTAGGATGAGTGAGATGTTTAAAGTGTGTACTTAAAACGAATGAATAATAAAGTTCAGAGAAATAAGTGGAAATAGTGAAATGCCAGTATACACCATAATGGGATTGACTTATTTTTAGAATGTTTCACGCTGTGCAGGAAGGAGCTACTCTTTCTCTAACTTTACATTAACGTAATGTAGTGATTTCAGAAAAAGAAAATCTTCAGAAATGTTGACTGAATGTTTGAAAGAACTACATTATAGGAATAAACCACCCAACTTATCATTCGTCCATACGAATCCTCATTTTCTGAAGCACATCAATATTATGTTCTAACGGCATTATTTTATTTTTTATTGTAACCAATTGCTAAATCTTAGAGTTTGAGTCCTATTGTGCTTATTTGAAAAAAATCATGATTTATCGTCAATTTGTTTTAAAGCATCATAAACACATCATTCATTATAAGCAATTATCCAACAGTAGTGGACTTCAATTCCATTTTATGTTTCACGCGACTCTGCACGAATTGATGAATTTTTGCCATCTTGTGTCCCGTCGCGTCGTGCCGTGGCATAATTCTAAAACTCTAACAAGAGAAGATCATGCCAATTGAAGGTCAAACCTCGAGACTTTTTTTTTACACTGGTTGAGACTTCAGAGTCGTTTCTGGACTATCTTCGATTATGTTAAAAAAGTTTCTGTTAATTGAAAGATCATTGGTTAAAATGCTTGCCAAGCAGTGCCGGTCTTAGGTTATTTGGCGCCCCAGGCAATACCCTAAAGAGCGACCCTTACATTTTGTTTTTTCCGTATAACGAATAAAATCCATCCTTCCAAGAAATAAACAAGTAAAACATTATAACTCAAAGTATCCAAATTCAGTCAATCCACTCCTTGTCCTTATCATTGTACCAAACCCATGACAGGGAAAACGGAATACACATTGTCACTTGTTTTGGAGTAAATAGGCCAACGCCGATCAATTTGCTCGCCTTTCGGTGGTTGAAGGTTACAATTTGTCAACGAGAAACGCCTTCTCAGGTCTGGTAATCGGAATCCAATTCGACATTCTAAATTATCGAATTCGGAATCCGAATTTTCAAATAATCGGAGTCAGAATCTGTATATTTTTTGTGCTTTTCGGATTTTGATTTCAGCGCAATGCATTCCAAGGTTTCCAATTGAGCCGCAGTGATGAAAAATTTCAATTGGTTGTCATAAAAAACTTGCAAACCTTCTCAAATTTTCAAATACGCAGCCACGACTGTTCTTATAGTCTACTTTTTACCGACGTCGTGGGTATAGTGATCAGGCGTCATTCACTTGGCCGACGGCCTCACTTTTCGTTTCGATTGTTAAGGAAAGCTGAAATTTTGAGTCAAAATCGTCTTACTCAGAAATTGTCAGAACATAGCTCAAATTTTTCGGGAGTCATACGAATGTGATGGTGAAGTTTGTTTTTCGATATTTTGAAGTTTTCACTGCTATTCAGGCAAAAGACCGTGAAAAAACGTCTGAAAAACCTTGATTTGGGGCATTGGGTGACATTCTTTTGTAGGACTAACTCTAGAGGAAGAAGTAAGACACGGTCGCAAGCAATAACCATTGCTATTTTTGGTTGACCCCTTCCAGAACCTCGTTCATGAGGTCATCAACTAGTAGTGTCGAACATGCTAGCCATAGATTATACAGGGACGCTCATAACCTTTGGCAAATTATTTTTGACTCTTGAAACATTTATTTGAACATTGAGTTAAAATAACAGTCATGACTGGTCGGGATAATATATTTTAGTTTGGACAGACCATGTCTGATGATTTGCAAGAGCTACAGGAACCCCACCGAAAAGAGAAAGAATTGGAATGAAGAATTGCTCTGAGAAGATTCCGTTCAAGTTGAAAGAAACAAGGACGATTAGAGAGAAACCAGAGGAAAGGGAACTGCGAATTGGTTTGCGAAGTGGGAGATATAATAATATGATATAAGTCTCATATATGCATTGCATTCTTGGGATTAAGCCTAGAATTGGTGTTTGGAAAAGGAACCCGTGTCTTTCTATAGTACTTCGCCAAATTCGGATCCTCCCAAAAACAAATCAGCTCAAGCTCATTATGTAAAGGAACTTTTTCCTACATAGAGATGACGATGACTTTCTATCTCCCAAGGAAGATCCGAAACATTTGGGAAAAGTTATTTCGGAGAGAACCAAGTCAACGAACGACTTCTTCACTCCACGGTTCTCTGTTTGCAAGTATTGTGGAGCATTCTCAATATTTCTCCTTTCCACCTCTTTTGATATTCATTCATGACGTTACCACTTCTTCTCTTCAAGAAGGAGCACATAGAACCTTGCCAAAATCTTCATGCAAAATATCCAAATACTTTACACAACTTCTTTTGAATTCCTGGTACAAGTGCGTAGTAACCACGCCAGAAATTGGCTGAAAGAAAATCTGTAGTTTTCAAAATTTAAATAAAATATACGTGACTAATTGTTTTCCCCAGTTATACAATAACACAGACTATGACTTCGGCCTTTTGTGAGACAAGCCTTATTCAAAAGTGTTCTTCAGTCTCTGATACTTAAATTGTTTTCTCCAAACTCGAATCCATTTAAAACGTTTACGAGATTGTTAAAAATGTCTTCTCCGAAAGACTTCCACATGGACGCAGTGTACCCGGAACCTTTGTCCCGACTCCGGCGTGGAATGCCGAATAGTGACCTTCCCTCATCCGCGTCCTACAGACGGGCTGTGAAGAAACAAACGCATCGTAATAGTTCTGGTCGTTTCCGAACTCAACCTGTGACCTTTCACGAAATTAAAGTACGTTCCAAAGTTTCAACTTAATTGATAAATTATAAGTTAGGTTGATAAATTAGAAATGGAAGTAATTAATATTGTCGAGATTGACAACGAAAATTATTCGGGCATAAAGCCCAAAACAGGATAAAAAAACACATTCATTCAGATGGAAAGCGCAGATCTTGCGACAGAAACACAAAAAACCCAAGATCGGGCGAAAGAAACACTATAGGGATGCGAAGACCATAATTCAAGAATAGAAGTTTCGTCGACGAATAAAATTTTGTTCAGAAGTAAAATTGTAGTTTATTAGAAAATTTTGAACATTCCTCAACATGCCCTGCCAACGCATGCATATTATACTGAAACTTGATGACTTTTAACGAATCCTTAAAATTGTAAGCGAGCTGACTTACAAATCCAAATCGCGTTCATTGCGAATCAAAGTTCGCGTAATCACTTCGAGATTAATGGCTATGACGATAAGAGTTACTCGGATATGACCTGATGTAAGGACCGTACCGAATTCATATTAATTCATGATTACGATAGGTCGAAACGAATAACAAACATTAGAGCATATATACCTTTATGTGTGATTGTGATTGTGTTGTAACATCACGTTAACAAAGAAACAAACAAACAGTCAAAATATTTGCAATGTCCTTAACTGTAAGGTCAACAAATTCGACTGAACTTAATACTCCTTAGATTTTTACGAGTTTTTGTCTGACATACCTTGTAGTGTTAAGATTTCCGGAATCAGGCCAGAAGGTGGTAGTTATATGGTGTCAGAATCAGCTCAATGCACATCACGTTAGAGTATATGCTATATATGTTGGTCAGGTAATGTATAAATACGTTCAAATGACATCTCAAGGGGATTCGAAAAGAGCACAATGCAAACAGACAATCGGGTCACAGGGGAATTGTGCAGGCACCAGAAACCCGTTCGAAGGGTGGGTTCTCTGTTAGTTATTACCTTGTACAGTTACGAGTCGTAACTGTACAAGGGACCCTTTTTCTACATCCTCAGGGCTCTTCGATACATGACGGCCATCCGAAAAATAAGAATTTAAAGGACCAGAAGTTCGAATCCTCAATTTGGTTAGGGTTCGACAATACACTAAGATTCAAGTTAGAAATGTGTGGTGGGAACATCCTTTTGGACAATGTCCGTCCTTTACCGAATCTCGATTATTTTTATAATGAGTTCGAGTTACAATTACAATAATAGCAGTCTGCTCTTCCGTTTACCGTGGGACCCTAACGTTGTACGACCATTTACAAAAATTATTCCTATGATACATTACTGATCTGACACTGATTAGGTGTTGAGGCATTCGCAGTGTCCCTACCCTTAGCCGAGAATACTTGGTCTGAGATCAGGAACCTATAAAATAGGTTATAATAATACATAAATGTACAGCTCCGTTAGTCAGACGTCAACTACATACATAGGGATTTTGTAAAGTGGGTCATACAGTATAAATATATTGTGATGTTGAACAGGAAGTGGATGAAGAGAATTTGACTGAAGTTGAAGTAGATACTGGGTCTATCGGGGCAGCAAGTAAATCCGAGTCAGACTTAAAAGCAAAATTTGAGCTTTTCTACCGATCCATTAGCACGAACGCTGAGAGTCAACTGCCGCCGAGAAGAAATAATCTTTCTATCAATAAATCTGAAGATGATTACGGAGACGAAGGACACATGATTTATAGTCCAACTTCCTCATCAGCCACCCTTACCGGAGATCCGGTAGTCCATCACGGGGCCATAATAACGAAGGACAATTCACCTTCTGCAACCAGCACTCCTCTCGTGATACCCTTTAATCAGAAAAGTAGACCGTCCCTATAATAATCTTTGCTCCTACATCATAAACTAATTTACACCATACCGTCATCAAAATGAGAATAACGTGTCAAAGCTTATTAATTTAGTAATAAGTGTGAGAACATTATACAATTACAATTAGTTGAGGAACGAGTACAGTCAATCCTTGATAATTCAGAGATCCACGTTACGCATTGTCATACGAGTACTAACACATACCCCTATGGATTTCAGAAATATTCGTAACACTATTTGACCTTAAAATTTATCCAATGGTCCAAATCGAGCTAACCTAGTCGAATATATAAATATATATTTATTTGCGGAAACAAATTTTAAACAGTTTCTGTTTTTAGTCATTCATAAAAGAGTAGTGAGTTCGAAAGCGCAGGTGAAATGGATAAGGGTTCTTTTGCCTTGATGGTATTTTGCTGAAGATGTACGTATAATTTGGCGTCAACCTTGTAAACAAAGTATGCGAAGATATGAATAATATGAAAAGCCAACTCTTGTGCCAGCCAGGAATCATAAAAGCTGTATTTATTAGAGTGCGTTCCTAGAATTTCAACATGAACTTGTCTAGCACTAGTATAATTTGCAGCGAATATAGAGCTCCGACGTCACAAACTATATTATTCGGATTCTGCCTGACCATCTCAGGCTTCGTTCTTTAGGTCAAGAGTCAAACACAAGTCAAGACAAGACCTTCAATAAACATCCAGATTATACAACTTCGGATGATTCACTTGCAACTGCAATAGGAACGAGAAAATGCTCTCACAATCACTCATAATGTATAAATATGTGCCGAAAGAAAATAATGGTTCATTTATTCAATTTGTGCATTTGTTCGGAAATATACAGGGTGTTTCAGAAAAAGCGCATCGTTGTTTGGGTATTTTTCACGCCAAAATTCCAGCAAACAACGATGCGCTTTTCTGAAACACCCTGTATATAAGTTATATCTTTTTACGGTGTCTCCTGGGTTGCAAGTTTAGCCCTTGAATTGATCATATAAACGGAAATCCGGTTAATTGTTACATTATTTTGGTTATACCATAATATGAAAACGGATATTCTTGACCATTATAAAACCAATTAACTAACTTAACTAACTAATGGTAAAAAAATTACGTAATCACAAGTAGAGTTGAACTGTTTATAAAACATATAATCGGTGAAACGCTTGATTTCTGTTCGAATGTAGATGCGTGATTAAGCTTTATATAGCAAGACTGTATTGACAGTACAATGCAAATATTTTTGAATGTGAAAAGATTCGTGTCCTATTGTCTCCAAAATAACTCGGTTTATTACCGAGTATGCTTTATATTATTTTGTTTTCTATTTCATAAGATTAACTCAAGTTTAAATAAAGTGCTATACAACTATGATATTGAATTTGAAGCTTTGCGTTCATTTCAAACATCGGCACCCGGATATAAAATCATATGAGGCGATTATCACAAATGAGTTTAGATAAGATGAGAGATGACAGAATTTATGTCAGGAATAATATAACACGCGAAATAAGGAAAGAACTAGAACAACAGGGGAAATGTAGACCATAATGTTTTAAGATCAATAACACAAATGAGGAGAATAGTCTTATGAATGTAAAAATTAATTCTAGCAGAACAATTTTTGTTTTATAATAATTACTAAAGTTGGAGTCCATAATGAGAGTAGGCGATGCGATGGTTGATTTTTTAAACCAACTATAGTATGACTCCGAGCTCTCCGACATGATACGGTTCAGCGGAAGTTAGAAAGTAGTAATTTTAATATGTTTAGAAAACTAATTCAAGTCTTGGAAGGAAACTGAAATAAATGCAGTAACGGGCTGAGAGTGAGACGGGAGAAATGAAAATCTCTCACCATTATGCATAGTAACCATATTAATCATGTAGGAGAAATAAGATAATTCACCGCGCCTTCTGGAAATCTCGTTTTCCATTATTGAAATAACTGTTGGAATTCACAGCACTAATTTATTGGCTCTACTTTTAATCTCAACGCGACAGGAAAATTCGCCCACTTTTATGGGATCAATGACACCAAGAATATGATGATTTGAAGCAATGATTTGGTGTCAATTTTCTGAAAAATTCTGACTGTAGGAGCTAGCGAAGCCGGGCGGAGCGGAGCACGATTACGGTCAGACTAAACGAAGCTCATTATTTCATTTTTGTGCTAAACCTTTTACTAGTAATTGCTAAACAAATCCTAAAACTCATTGTAAGGTACGGCCGGTGTCATTTGTATTAGACCTAAGGATTCAAGAAACGAAGCCAATTATATATTATATGTATCATTTATATTCCTCCCTTTTGTCTAGGGAGAATGACTTTTCCCAGAAGATTAACGTAATAAACCAATGCAATCATGCATACAGCTGTGCTCACTGTCTGTCTTAGAAGGAACGGAAGGAAAGATCCGTTTACAAACAATGCAGAATGCAGTCTGTAGAGGATATGTGAAGTACATTCAAGCCATGCACACTATGCTAATTATGGCATCCTGGGAATTTCTATCATTATTAGTACGTTAGAATGGATTGAAAGGACTACATCTCTCTCATCTCAAGCACCCAAAAAATCGGAGAAACACGTGCAGGTACGCGGGTATACCCCGATTCTTTAGTGACCGATGTGGTTGAGCATTTTCTGACAGTCAGAAAACTGTATTGTCAGTTTTATGAAATTCTTGACTTCAGTAAAAGAACTTAATGAATTAACTGTACGCAGCTAACAAAAACATGTCCTTCATGCTAGGCTAATTCATTCTTTTTAACTTATACATGAAATTAAATAAAAAATTACAAATGTTACATTTTAATTTTGAACAGATTCGCCAATGGGATCCATCATCTCAACTTGAAAGAGCTTCAATAATGCCTTGTCTTAATATTGGAATAAGATCTGGTTCTAGTTGTTTTCATTAATGTTTTCCTTGCCTTTCTCTATGTAGCAGGTTGGTTGTTTTAGACGATGAAAGAGTCGTTTCACATATGTAATTCAACATTTTGAGATAAATAAACGAAGGACCATGGATTATGTACAGGGTCAGGGTGTTCCCGAAAACGGGGTTCAACTGTTTGGTCGTGTTTTTGCATCGATGCACGAATTTATGTTACGGTCATTCGTATCATAGTCATTGATATAATGGGAGCCGTTTGAACATAAACGTAGTCAAACACGGATTGTGCCGAAATTGAAAATCAAAGATTATTTGTTTCTGCTTCAGCACTTTTTCTTCTTCAATTTATTTCTGTCTGCGAAAGGGAATATTTCAAAAATATAAATTCTATGGTGACTTTGACATAAATTCTTACATCCAAGCCAAGAGACGAACAAACTTTTATTCAGGAATATTCTGTATTATGTGTTTGTGGGTTACGGCCTTTGAAAAAAGGACAATAAAACTCTTTTCTATTCCACTCTGTATTATATGTCTATAACATACAAGAATGATAATCGAAGCGTTCAATCACTTAAATTTAAAGAGAGTCTCGAAATTCTCATGACATAGTTACAACGGTAGTAATTTTAAATAATTGTTGAGAGGATTGGAACCGAGAAATAAAACAAGTATATATCTGCCGCTGTTTCGAATGTCGCTTTTTGTTATAACTAATATAAACAGTATCAAAGTTTAATAGGAAAAACTCTGGGAAATATGACCAAATAACATCGCACGTCAGGTTTAGAACGGACTCATGAATTCATTTGAACCATTTTTTTTTCTGTTTCTTGACTGATAGTGGCTGTTCACCCATGTTTCGTTGTTTGTAACGACTCACAAGTTTGTCAACCTGATCCTCTCGAGGCTTTTTAAATTGAGGTCTTGATTTAGGTTCTCTCATTCGTCTTTCCTGTTGATTTCGTTTCTTCTGGTGTTTTAACGGCTTCAGACTTTTCCGAGTAATTTTCCCTTTGGCCTTCAAGCTTGGTAGAGTTGAAACTCCAAACTTGGCAGTGAGCCCAGAGTACTTTGGAAGTTCTTCATGTGATTCACGCAGCCCGAGATACGATTTATCCGCCCCAGTTCCTTCTACACCTGCTTCCACGAATAACTTCTTTTTCCGAGTTCTCCTCATTTTATTCTCCGGGTTAGTCGAACCATCTTTTGAATCAGAACTCAACTTTTCTCTATTCTTATTTAACTCCTTGCTCTTTTCAGCTCTTTTCTCCTTTGCTAGAAGAGCTTTACGGTTCTCCAATGAAAATTCAACAATTGGTCTCTGCAATGAAAGTTATACAAAAACTCGTTTTAATCGGATTTTCATAGAACTTTCACATGAAAGCATGGCTCCCACGGTTCTTTGTAAAGAATTATATAGAATTCGTGTGGAAAGAGTCATCAAGATCTCACCTGTTTGGGTGAAAATATCGTCGGGTTATTGTTGATGGCACGGAGTGCTTGCAATGCATGTTCGTGTTTTGTAAAAGTTACGAAACCAAATTGTTTGGATTTCCCAACTCCGTTGATATCCAAGTCCTTCAAATCTCTCATGATTTTTGTCTAATTAAAACGCAATACAAGAAACTGTTTAATTGGTGGCAAGTGTAAATTCAACTCTCAGGCAGCGACTTTTATTAGATAGGCTGAAACTTATGGAGCGGAGCAACGGTTACGACACGAGTACAAAGTGTAAACACAACATTACCTCAATAAGATGGGCGCCTTTTCCTCCATATCTGATAAATAGTTTCCTTAGATTTTTGTCGTTGAATTGAGGTGGTAGGTTGTGGATACAGAGTCGTACATCCGAAAGAAAAATATTTAAATTCTTAAGCATTTGCCTTTTGGCTCGATGAAGTTCTGTACGTTTGTTGGTGTCGGCGAGTGACATACCAGTTGCAGCTTCGGTCTCCGGACGAATAACTGACATGAACAAAGGAGAGATTTAACAAGAAAATTTCTCAAACAATTTCCATTATTTAAACTTACATCCTTCTCGAGCTAAGAACAAGTTTCTCTTATCCTTCGGTTCTTTTTTGTTGACATCTTGTAACTTGTTGTCGAGGTTCTTTCTCGACAATGCTTCTGAAATAATAAATTGTCGCCGTCCCATTACAAAGTGTGAAGGATCACTTTCGAATTTCAATATGCATTTTTGCATGTCCTCCGGTTTCTAGAATTTGTAATGATAACATATAATATAAAATATAAGATTAACATCTTAGAATATGATCATTTATATAACGAGTGGCGGTTCTAGCTATAGGCGAAGTAGGCAGCTACCCATAGCAGATTTAAGGCTGTGCATACAATTTGGCTGGGCCAGCCAATAGCAGATCATATGCCTTTGCCTGTAGCGGAGGCACATTAAGGCCTGCCTATAGCTAAAAAATTCCTGGAGCCGCCACTGCGAAAAGGTAAACATTTACTTGAAATTTGACAAATGCAGTTCCTTTTGGGTGCTCAGTGAGTCGGTCTTTACATAAGACGGAATAACATAATGGTCCAAATTCCTCAAAAAATACTTTGAGTTTTTCTGGTGTAGTCTCAAATTCTAGATTTCTTAAGAATAAAGTCTTCCCTTCATCCGCATCATCCGGAGTAATCTTTCGGCGTTTATGACTACCCTTGTCATCATCATCCGAATCCGACGACCCATCGTCTAACTCTGAATCCCTAAGTGAAGAAATAAAGGTTTAACTCTGTGTAACAATTCACCTATTTTCACTCCCAAGTTTAGTTTTCCCAAAGCAACAAATTAAATTGTCATACGAGTCATCCTCTCGTTCTCTGTTGAAAGATTCCTTCACATCCTGAATAATTCCGTCCTTATCTTCTTTCTGGTCAAAATAAGGAGTTTCATCCAGAGGTTCTTCTTTTATTTTTATTTCCCCAGAAACGTCCTCAGTATCTTCTTCTTTTATATCAATTTCCTCAGGTTTTCCTTGGCTGGGTTTCCCTTGAAATTTTTCTTTCGACAGTGCCCAATCAATAGCAATTGGTCGACCTGAATACAAAATTATTTTTTAAATCATTATGAAATATTGAGGTTCGAATTCTGAAAGTTATCGTATACCCATAAAAGGCTTCAAATTCAGTTCCCGAATTGCCTTCGCCGCTTGTGGTACACGTTCATATTGAATGAACGCACATCCAACCAACTTCCCATTGGGTTTTTTTAAAATGTTCACATCTTTAATGTCTCCACATGATGAGAAGTGCTTCCGGAATTTTTCATCAGTTACCTGAATTAATTAAATATTGTTCAAAAATGAGTTCAATAATCCTATCAAGTAAACAAATATGGAACTTTTCAATTTACGTTAATTTTAATCAAACGTTAATGTGTTTAGACTGGTGAAATCTTTTCGTAAGTTCGCCCTTCATTATTTAGCATTTTCTTTGATTAAGATAATTATGCCTAAATCGCTGTTCAAAAGAGAACGCTTTTTGTCGGAATATTGTAGCACCCAATGGAATTCAACTGGGTTATTTTACTATTTACTGAACTGCATGATTTTTTTTAATACTGAACTTATTCAGTCACTGTCTTCCATACAAAGAATGCCCAAGGGACACATAATACAAAATGCATATTATTTTAACAATAGTTCTTGTTGTTGAATATAATTCTACTCGTAGTAATGAAAAAAAACTATATACGATATAGTAATAATTTTTAGTATTTCTCTCAGAGTATTAAATATATTTTAATAAGTTGAATTATATAGATGGTTATTCTGAATTTGTGAAGAAGGGCAATCAACACAACATCCTCTCGAAGACTTTTTGGCAAATTAAATCTATTGCGAAAATTTTCAAAAAATAACGTAACAGTTTCCCTAGCACCTACAAACCTGAATCTGACTCTGGTGTTGTTAATCAAGATACAATTGAATTATTGAAGTAACAAATCCAACGTCAAAAAAGGAATTGGGCTTACCTGAAATGATAAATTTCGAACGATAAGTCGAGCTTTTTTTGATATTCTTTTCGGTTTCACTTTTGGAATGGCAACATTTTGACTATTTTGGTTCTCCATGCTTCTGAAATGTGGAATGATTTGATTTTCCCGCACTTCACTTCTTTATGCTATTTCCTTAAATGACTCAAAATCAAATGTGTCGTTTACTCAGGGTGTCAGGGTACATAAATGTACCCTGTCATTTACTGACTAATAAATTAAATTAAATCGATATATTAAACTCACTGATTAATTACATTAGGACTCGAGCACGCAATTAAGGAATTATGATTTCTATCCTATTTTGAATTATACTAATAAACTGTTCGCATAATTATAAGGAAAATAGGTATAAGATAGAATAGAATAGAATAGAATATAAGCTTTATCCGAAAGCTCGACTGATTAAAGAAATTTTTGTTATAAAAAATGTCTGCCGATTATTCCACTAAAAGTCAAAATAATATAAGCTTTATTTCCGCGTCAAAGTCATAAAGACATACTAATCTACTAATCATACAAATCGTACAATTCAATATATATAATTATTTCACGCCTTGTTTTCGCAACTGAACACTATTTTCTACTAAGATTTAAAGAAAGAATAAGAATAAGTAAATTTTTACACAGGATATAACAAAAAGATTGAAAATAAAATTGATAATAATCTTACACTAATCAATATGATATATAAATGTCCGCTCGCAGTCCCACGTAGTGTCGTCAAATTCTGGCGACAGAGGAACTGCAAGGAGCATTCATATATAGTGGTCTTTGGTCTCTGAGGAGTGCTCTATAATTGTTTACAAAAAAAA